>JABFQM010001470.1:0-21033 GCA_022816865.1 Zelostemma sp. ZL-2020
GTTGATGGTGGACGTGACGTCACCGTAAATAGGTGGCCATTGGTACGTTGTTAAGTTGACTGGAAGATGTGATGGTGCAGCCTCGCAACGTCTTCAAGACTTACGCTCCTGTTCGTATGAACGCGATTTAGACATCTTGTAGACGGTCCTGTGTTGTTTGGGCAACGAGTAGCTTCACGCCAAAGTCCGTGCGGAGGCTACAAATTTTTGGTGGAGACTGGATGACCAATTACCGAGAGGGAAGTTAATATAGGAAACCTCCACTGGCTCGGGATTGGTTCAAAAAAATATGCGCACGAGCCTGGGGAAGTCAACGGGTGGCTTCGCGCCGAAGACTGTGCGCAGGTTGAGAATTCAGTGAAAAAAGTACACAAGTAGGTCTTGTGACCGTCCGCCGGGTAGCTCCGGCAAAGACTGACATAATGAATAAACATAATAACTAACTTTAATTATTCCAATCTGTATAAATGATAAGCCTTTCTAGTATCCAAAGAATCGATTTTATTCCGGTCAATGACCGGTCATATGACCGAAAAAAAACCTGACGGTCATTATTACGTAGAGAAATTTCAAAATATGACCGTCAGTGACAGTCACATGGCGGTCAGAATTACCGTTACGTGACCAAATTTTTTCTGACCGGTCATTTCCCATCACTGGTGGTGTCTGATTTTTTCCATGTAGGATGCGTGCCAACTGTACATCGTGCGAGATCCGAATAAATCCAGCGGCATCAACGACTCGCGCTTCTCTTTTCGTCTCGTTGCATCGTGCTCGCACAAATGCTACTCCATTGTCTATCTGCGACATAAAATCCCGATTCTTGCGCGAAAAACCACGCTCAATCGAGCGCCGCTTTGTTTCAGATACCAATTATTGCGCATTTCTCACTGACGATTTTGCGTTTCAAATTACTCGAAGCGAAGAAACGAAGCTTCAATTAATCTTTCCGGTGAAAGAAAATTAAGTGTCGTTTCGCAGTCGCGAAAACATGCTCGATTAGTCAAAGTACGAATGCACAAATAAACAAATCGGTTACATTCGCTGACACCATGTATTTCTTGATTTCTTTTTATAATATATATCAGTAGCTAATTGTTAGCAAACGAACACGTTGTAAAGGATATAATTGATCATCGAAGAGCGTAAAGCCGCCGGCAGTGGGTAATTATAATCCTCTTTACGAGCTGCGCCTCGCGCAAATGATCGTAAGTTGATCGCGTCCGGCATGCCGTTTACGAGAAGATCAAAAGGATTGCCACGGGATCGTAATTCTTGCCACGATAGCACGAACCTTTTTTGTATCTAGTGTATATTTCTCATTTAACGATTTACCATTCGCGGGCAAAAAACACCTTGCCAACTTAAAATCGCGAATAAAATAATACGCGAGTCTCCCGCCTTGACACAGATGTGCTAAAAACTAGCCGGCATTAACGGCGCATGCGGTAAATACATTAAAGCACGTAATTTATCACGTCTCAAAAAGGGTTTTACGGAAAACTGCACATTAAAGTCTGGCGAATATTCAAATAACTTACACTTCCATTACGAGCTTTCCCGATAACTGTAGGTGTTTAATGAAACAACTTAAATACCGCATGTTTTTAAGGGAGATGCGAAATCAAGACTTACTATTAGTATATGCAACACTCGCATTAAACGCTCTACTAAATCCGAAATTTCTTGAAACGAACATTCGAACGTATTTTTAATCCGAAACAGATGTATAAATAAGAAATGCACCGTGGAGACTGATGAAAGAAAAAAAATTTGTTGTTGCAGACGCTTGTGGATTGTCGGACGTAGCGCATATCGAATCTCTCCAAGAAAAGTCGCAGTGCGCATTGGAGGAGTACTGTCGAACGCAGTACCCGAACCAGCCAACGAGATTCGGGAAGTTGCTCCTGCGGTTACCGTCCCTGAGAACAGTCTCGTCGCAAGTGATCGAGCAGCTCTTCTTCGTCAGATTGGTCGGCAAAACGCCCATAGAAACGCTCATACGAGACATGCTTTTGAGCGGTAGCAGCTTCAATTGGCCCTACATGTCCTCGATGTGACACACTGTATGGCGGCAGTTAGCTTCCGCATAATATTACGGTACCTCGGTGCACCCGCCACCCGCCGCTACTTTCGGCTGATGCGAATTCTATTCCCTTTTCTCGGCGCAAGAGAATTCCGAGCGAGTAAAATCTTATTTATTACGAGGATAAAAACCATGCATTGGCTCCTCGAATTTTCCAAATCAAAGAGAATATCGTAGAATTCGCCGCGAGTGCAGTCGAGGTTTTTTCGAGGTCGAGTCCGAGCGACTCGTCGTTGTAGCAATATAATATTATGTACATAGATTGTTTCTTAACATCGATAAATGTATATTCCGAGATGGAATTTTGTTTTGTTAACGCATCGATACTGGTTTGCCATCGACATTTGAGATATTCACGTGACAATGTGATAAGCGTGTTTGAGCGATTTGTTTGGCGCATTTATATATATATATATATATATATATATCAGCGTTCTCGTTAGCTCAACTGCTGTGCTCCCGAAAATTTTCAACTTACGTGTATTTTATGTACGATCTTCTAATTTTTTAGCTATTGTCAATTTTGTGAGTTGTGAATGTTGAAGGAAATTCGAAGCCCTGAAACTATGCAGAATTTAGCGCGATTTCGGGACGGTAAAGTCGTTGATGGTTTATTTATTCAAAAAGAATCCGGGGGCGCCAAGTGGCCCTACAATTTCGGGGAGCGCGAGCAGGCGTTCAAGTTGGGACTTTTCATAAATTAGCGAGCAAAGAATGAAGCGAGAAAGTCGAAAAGGGAGCGGAAGGATCCGACACGGACGAGGTTGCTAAGAAATCTCGAATTAGCATTTGTAATCGGGGAGGTATGTATCCCTTGCTATCTCGAATAGATTCTCGCGTCAATTTACCAGCTTTTGGCTTTCGAACTATTTCTCAAGATAAGAATAATGTATTCGATCCTTCGGGCTGTTTGTACGTAGCTATCGCTACTACAAATTGTCACTCTTGATTGTACAAATGTTTATCCTTGTTTTATTGCTCTCGAACATTATTTAATTTTGTTAATTATTTATTCGATAAAAAGTTAATATTTTGATGTATTTCATGTCGGAGTTGGAGAGAAAAAATTTTTATTGACTTATTAGCACAAACATTTATTATTATTTGTCAATTTTGAAAATAAATTTCAAGTAAAGGATCCTACCCAACCCCAAAAATTGATCGTTTATTTTTCGCCATCAAAGTTACTCGTTATTTTTACATAGGGGCGAATCGTCGTGCGACACGCGTTTACTTATTTACGGTTCATTGTATTTCTGTCGAAGAGAAAAGGCGTTTGCCGAAAGGCTGCATCAGTCTAATACGCGAGCCAGTGCAGAGTGTAGATTATTCATACGCGCAAATTAGTCGAAACAGCTCGCGTCAGCCAATGAAGTTGTGTGCAGACTAGCTAATAATTCAATGAACGATTGTGGTTTATTAAAGACGTATCCCTTAATTACCATCCAGTATCCCATGATAAGTGTCACGTCTCGAGTTTATTGAAACTTGAATTGAATAAAAGAATTATTAATAAAAGGAAAATTAATAACAATTGTAACGAAGCTTGTTGTTGTTCTTGGGTATGAAAGATGCTTAATTCATTTGAAAATTATTGTTTTTCTTGTTAAACTCTTTTAATCTTGCAAATTTTAATAAGATTCGGTATTAAAATTTGTTGCGTCTTCGAGAAAAATGAGTTGTACGATACATAATTTCGATTGCAAAACGGCACTGTGCGTAGTTAGAACAATGACAATAATAATCGCATTAATCATCGTTTGTACCAGCGTGCCATTTATAAAATGTTATAAAGACAATGCCTAAATTTCATTTCTTATAAGTCACTTTCACATCATGAATTTTGTTTGAAATAACTATTTGTTGTGGAACTCGGTTGAAACAACATTTTTATAACCCAACGAAACTTAAATATTTTTATAAAAACGTATGAAAATTTTGTTAACTCCAACATTGTTCTAAATGCGATAAACGAAGCGGACATGAATTCAACGTCGAAATAAGAGTTTCAACCCCAAAGAACAAGGTAGAAACATATTTTTTAATAAATATAATATCGAATATCCCTTGTCGCCTGGTGTCTGCAAGTCGAGACGCTGTTATGTAGTTGTAAAACATTATAGGGATAAGACAAAGAGTGAGAGAAAAAGTTTGCATGTACATATACTGGTTTATTGTGTTCAGTGAACAAGGAAACTGGGGGATACGTGAGAAAGAGAAAAAGGGAGCACATGAAAAACGATGTGATATGTAAGTCAAAATTGTAACCCGATTTTTTTTAAGGGTGCTTTTTCTACTTTATAAATATTGTACAATAAACGAAACCACACGATGTATAGAGTTATTTAATGATGATAGAAATTTAATAATTATATCAACGAAAGGATCAATATATATATGTATTTCTTGATACATATGTATATGCATTAAATGTGGCAATTTCAAGCTAGTTACTTAGTTGAGCACTTAGGGGTACATGGGATATTTCTTTCGTTTTTAAGCAGCGATTAGGTATCTTTTGTTGGACGTCATTTTTGCAAAGGGCTGTTTCAAGTGAAGCTACGAGAAAATTTTTATCGCCGATTGTATCGTCAAACGACTCATCTGTATAAAATTACTATCATTGTTAATTTTTCTCCGTAGAAAATGCTCACGCGCGGTGAACTTTTTTTCCGAAGGTTTTTCTAATTATTATTATTGTTGTTATACGTCGATCTTATTTAAAAACTTGAGACACGTCCTCCTCCCGAAGAAAGTTGCTCACAGATTTAAATGAAGTTGTATTATAGTAATGATGTATCAAAATGATATTGTCTGTGTATTGTAAGGTCTAAAAATACGTCTGCGCATATATCAAATATATGTATAAAAAGTGAACATTTTTGTATAAAAAAAACTTGTACATAATTAATATATACAAATATATTGCATATACTATATGAACGTGTGTAAAGCATACGCGAGTTCATACATACATGTAAAATTTGCAGAGAATTATAAATATACAAATTAATTAGGATTAGGATAATAATATTATAATGACGATAATATACTTGGAAGTACAATTACAAGACTGTCTCGTCTTTCATTCGCTTCCTCCCTCTCCTGCTGCTATTGAAACATCATTTTATAATAATATCAATATCAATTTCATTTTACATTGCACCTTGACTAGGCTCAACATATTTTTAGCTTTTCAGCCGTACTTATACATGCGTATTATCACAAGCTAAAAGGCCAAAAACGAAAGAAAGAAAGTGCTTGAAACATTTTTCGAGTGTTTTTAGACTACGAAAAAGGCGAAAAGAGATGAAAAAGCAAGGACCAAAGAGGCGTCTAAAGTTCCTTTCCCGAGGCCTCGGGGTCGCGCTCGCAGACAGAGGCATCGCCATCACGTCGGCCAGAAATCACTCGGTGCGTCGAGGAAATTCGCTCGCCAATTGTTTATATTGAAATACGCTCGTGCGGGAATGCGCTTTGCCGCGCGGCAACTCAACGATCGCGAAAGCCATTCGAAAAAGAAGAATTAGGCCCTCTTGACGCTTGCCAACCGACAAGCATCTCGGGATCGGATTGACAAAGGGAAAGGAACGCAGAAGAGAAGTGAATGAATAATCAGGAGTTTAATTTAATGAGAATTTATAGTCAAATCCATTAAGTATTTTCTTTCTTTCTTTCTTTCTTTCTTTCTTTCTTTCTTTCTTTCTTTCTTTCTTTTAATCGACATTTCTTCTCAAATAATTGCACAAATTATTCGACGATTTTTCGCGCGATATTTCGTACGGTTTTCATGTATACAGATTCCTGTAATTGGATCGATGTGCTTATAAAGTGCTGATCTACAAATCTGACAATTCGGAAGAAACAAGTTCACAGCCCTCGTCGATACGATTTTCCCCACAACTGTCACAACGCTCTACGTATCTCCCTTCGATTCCCCGAATTCGCCCATGTAATTTCGACATCAATCTTCAAAATGTAACACGTATAATTTTCTATGCGTGTTTTCTATACGAACTTCTCTATAAGGAACAAAAAGGGCAGGTTTCGGCACGAATCCAAGCCTGTGCTTGGATAAAAAACAAACTCTCATTTAAATGATATGACACATTTCAAGTGTTTTTTTATAGTAATATTATCTTATGTCGTATGAGTTTTAACTGAAGAAAAATGTAATCAACTTCAAATTAGTTTACTATTTGTTTTTCTTATTTTCTCATGTCGAAAGATGACATGCCGTTTGTGTAATTTTACAAAAACAAATAAATTTTAATCTAAATGTGTGATTTAAACTCTATAGAATAAGAATGCAGCGTTTATTTGTGCTTCCATGTAGTATTATTATTTACAAAAATGTTGAACTAAGAAATGAGTTGGACATATTATGTTTTTATGTGAAAATGTATGGAGATATCAATTTTTGCCGACCTGTTTTTTTGAGAAAATTACACAATAACAGAACCCCCCCCCCCAATTTAATCATTCAGCAGATAGGACACTTTTTTGGACAAATATTGCAATCGTAAAATGTAATCAACTTTGCCAAAAGCGATTTATCAGTTTTCGTAATTTTACAGGAGAGCAATCTCCGAGTTGTAAAGCTCTCGAAAATTCTAATTTTTACAAAAACGTATCAAGTTCATAAATCCTTACTGTAAACTCTATAGAAAGATTGATTGTAATTTCAGATAATTTTGTAAATTACAAAAAAAGTTGAAATAAAAAATGAGTTGGACATACCATGTTTCGGCACACAAAAAATGGAGATACCAGCTTTTGCCAACCGATGTTTCAAGAAAACCATCCAATATCTGAAAGAACCGATTACAGCAGTAGATAGAAGACACTTGTTTTTACGTTTATCGCAATCATTAAATCGTGTAAAATGAAAAATCATTTTTTGGCATGCGATTAGGGAATTCCACTCCAACAGTGATTAGAATCGAATGATTCTATTTATAGTGCAATTAAATAAGCGCGTCGGATTGCACTCTAAATTTTAAGTGAAACATTCCACTCTTCCAGTAAGAGTAGAATTTAGCGTGAATATTATGTATTTACAAATCGCAATCCACCTGAACGTAACTTCGCAAGCAAAGTTCCCCGACATGTACGAGCAGAGTACGGTGCAAGGGAAGAATTTGGACCGTCTCCAAACCAAAGCACAGCATCATATTCAGTATTCCACTTAATCTTTTCTCTTGCTGAGATATGGTGACCCCTCAAGATAACCCGGTGTCTGACCTTATTATATCTCACTCCTCCAGAGCAAGTACATTACACGCGCTGCATGTACCAAAATCCTTTCGCCTCTACCAGCATCTTTTCGTACAGAGCGGCATTTTCAGAGAGCGACATGCCCAGAAAGATAACTTTCCTTGAATCGGAATGAAAGTCAATGAATTTCCCGTTAATCGAATGAATGGAATCATCGAGGAACTATTCGCTTCTTTATGCCTCTTTATATTGATATTTCATATCGGTTTTTTATGGACAGCGATAAGATTTTTAATTGAGCAATTTCTTTAATGGTACAGTAGGTATAGTACAAGTCCTGTTTAATGAGAACTTTTGTATAGGGGAGAGGCAGAGTGGAAAAATTTCTCAACATTCTTTCTTGCACAACATTTTTGCTTTCTGTAAATTTGTACAGAAAAATATTATGAAAATGTTAGTCTTTTATTAAATATTGTAAGTGAACAAAAAAACTGGAAAACAACAGAAAACATTCGACCAAAATGTAGCGAGTAAAATCGCTAAAATGTACATTGAAAGTCTAACCCAATACGCGCATTGACGTAAGGAATATCTTTTGCGACGAATGATTATAATTTCGTGGGCTACGTAGAATTAACAAGGCTAAGTAGAATGTCCGACAAGACCGTGCCGTCGATTCTGGATCAAAGGGACTGCAAAACGGATAACGGACCCGTGCCTTCCGCTTGTTGATGGAGTAATGTGCGTTTGTTATGTTTCAATTGCCGTTCGCCACCCACGCGTAAATTATCCGAATATCCACCCATCTATATCCCATTAGACGCGGATCTTAAGAATGAAAAGGAAGCGATCTTCTTGGTATAAACATCTAAACAACAATTCATGCATGTGAATAATATAATTACGCCATTGTCTCGAGTTTTGCATTATAATTAGCAACTTTTCGCGTGTTTCTTTGGATTCGCAAATGACCATGCAGCTTTCGAGGAGAATAAAAAATTTACTCTTTCGGAAGCGTAAACTCTTCTCTTTCCGAGAAACGTGAGAAAAAACATCGTCGCGACAATCAACAGACGCGATAATCTAAACTTTTATTTTCGTATAATGAACTCCTCATCTTTCTCACATTCATTATCATTTTAAGACTAATATGAGTCTGCGATAAGACTGCCTGCATCGAAATCGATTTAATTTCGAGAACGGAAAGTTACTCCGGATGCGATAAGTTAACTCTTCGATCCCTCCCCTTACTACGTGATTCTTGATCATCATTATTAATACAATGATTTTCCACTTCGGATATCAATTTGTGTCATATCCCTAATTACGCGAATAACAGGCTTTCAGAAATCGCTTTTTAATCGTAAAAAAGAAGCGTGTCCAAAATCCAATTTTCAAAAATGAACAATTTTACTCCCGAATAAGGGAAAATAACACCACACAGATTGGACTTTTACCGATGAGTGTTTTTCTTCACTCCAATTTGAGTAGCGATATTTTCACTCTTTCTGAAGTGAAATTTCACTCCAAGGAATTTGGAGAGTGCCACTTTGACAAAGTGTACCGGCAAGTTGGGGAAAAAAATGGACAAAGGCATTTATCACCGGAATCAATCCAATCGCACTTCCTCGAGGCTCATCAAACATCGCTACACTCGTGTCGCGACTTGCATAATCATGATATTTGTACACGTCAGACGAAATCCATAGAGCTTGTTCTATAATATCAATCTGTAAAACATTTCACTTTACAAACTTATACGTCGAAACAAATAAAAACATTTTTCCGCACTTCTCACCTTTCAACCTTTTTCTTCTGTGTAATGCAACATTTCAATTTCATGCTTTTACATGATTAATTTATTTCTTATCTCATTCTTTGATTTTCCAATTTTTACTACTTTAATAGTATAAACAATCAATTTCGTACTTTAGAATTATTATTTTCAAGGATAAACAGGAGTGAAAAATTGTGCAAGTTCCCAGTTTCAAAATAGTAATTTTTAAAATCAATGTTGAACTGGTTTTCTTGTTTAGAACGCATTATTCTACTTTTTTACAGTACGAAAATTAATTTGTCAATGGATATATTGATATCAACAATCGCGTATAAAGAAAAGATCAATTTTAGAAGGAAATTATTAATTTAAAAAATTTTAATTGATAGATTTAATTCATCAATGAAGTAAAATGTATCATTTAGTTATGTATTATGTTGATGTAACATTAATATGAATATGTCCTATATTTTGTATAATTTGTCGACAACATAACAGAGGAGTTTACAGACCGTAGAAGATAGGAACTTATGTTATCGGCAACAGATAACTTCACAGAACGAAAAACTGTTTTAATTTTAAACAAAATTATTTTTCCTAAATGTTTTTGGAACAGTCAATTTTCACTGTAATTATCGAGCTATTCTCAAATTCGATTTCCAAAAAGAAAACGAACATTACTCTGCGATGACGTGCGTATACGTGTTCCTCCCCACACACGCAAATACACACATCGAGCATCGAGGCAAAATTCAAGCCACGAGAGGCGCTTCGATCGCTTGCCTGCTGCCACGTAATGTTGTCTATCGTTTGCAAGTTACATCCGTACGATAATTATCAAAATTTCGATCTTTTATTATTGCAATGTGCACATCCCAAGAGTCTCGGATGTAACGTCGGATTATCTGCACTGTCCATTCATTGAAAACCAGGTAAGGTCGTTCGTCGAGCTGCTAATAAAAACGCGAATTCGCACAAAACTTGGCATCGAATCCACGCATTGTACTGTCGTTCTCAGATGACGTTTTAACCTTTCGTTCGTACGCGTGTTTGGCAGGCGAATGATAATGCGCTTTTTTTCTGAAATATAAAGGCTCAAACGGCACGTTTGCTTCGTTTGAAAATGCACTCTTCACTTCGAATCATTCCGTGTACGATTTTTTTCATATTTTTTCTCGAGTGTAGAGTTGAGCAAAAGCCTGGATTCCGAGCGATATAGGCTGCTCGCATTTATTTAAAAATTCTGCTAAAGTTATTTCTGGTTTTAGCATTGTAATTATTTTACATTACATCGTCACTTTAGTGCATTTAAAGATGCGTTAAAATTCTTTTTTTTTTAAATTGGACGTCGCAGATAAAGTAATCTTTTAATCATCGTAGATTTTGTATTAATTTAATCTTAAAAAAATGTCAGCAGCCCGTTCTTCATCATTCTTTCACTTAAATCGTCGATGAAAATCATTTTTTATTTATACTCGTTTATTTTTAGGCAGCTTATCAAATGGAAAAGAATTTTTTGAATCTTCTTGAACGTTTTTCAGAAAAATACAACAACGTCGGCATGTCTCAGCCACTTAATAATCAGTATCAAAATTATCCGGATCCCAATGTTCCTGTGAAACCAATGACACTGCCTGTTATTAATGGTCAGCCCAATCAACACTTTCAAAATGGTATACAATCGCAGCATACCAACTTTGCAGGTAATTTCCAAGTTTTAAACGTCAAAATGTCTCAACAGTTACAGGAGAGACAAAATTCACACTTGACAATCAATACAATTTACAATCTGCTTCTAGAGGAGTAATTGTTACCTTTGAGGCACATCTCTGCAATTCTGTATATTTCTGTCTAATTAATGCGTTTCATAGGGTAAAAGTATTATTCAATTATGATTATCTGTTGTGTTCATTTGTGTGTAATACGTATTCACTAATTTCATGCTCAATTAGTAAAGTTACACTTTTGTATTTCATTCACATTACATAAATCGGAATTTTTGGTATAAGTAATTGACTCTACTTAAACATCTGCTGTTTGTTCAGAGTTAAGGCTCGACAAGAATTGAAAGTTTCGTAAAATTGTTAAAAAGTATTGATTTTCAATAGCCGGAATTCTTGACTATTGCAAGTTTTTTTAATATAATATAGACAGCACACTACTTATATCTTACATTACAGTAGTGTGAATTTATATAAAATATACTTCTCTTTTACTTTCAAGCACTTTCAAGCACATACAGCTTCAAATTATAAAACACAAGTTCTTATTTCGATCATTGGTATAAAACAACGTTACAACATTGTTATTAGCTCGTTTTAAAGCGTTGATATTTTTTCAGGTACCCCGTCATCCCAATCATCCCGTGACCCGTCGAGAGAAACGTCTCGTGACCCATCGCCGACGCAGTACCTCCACAACCCTTACAGACCCCAGCTAAATCGGCCCCCTCTTCCTCCCATAAACGGCTCTCAAAATGTAAATCCCAACTTTCGGCCTTTGCTCCTTGGAGTAGCACCTCAACAACGCCCAACGCCAGTTCCACAATCGCCCACATTTTACAACAACGCGAATTCCAACGCCGTGCCCTACGTTTCCAAGCCTGAAACGCTACCGAATTTCCAGCAGCCATCGCCAAGCATACAAATGAGTCGAAACGCGAACGCTCCGATTTCGGGACCCCCGAGCGTGGTGTCATCTTCCGAACCATTGGCACCGCCTCCAGGGAATGTCAACAGCAACGTTAACAGCAACGCTACAAGTTACCAATCTAACCAATCTGTGCCACAAATGTCGTCCGGACAATTTGGCCCACAGCCCGAGCCAACCCAGAGACCGCCGATGCCACCCCCGGTGACAAATAACCCCACGAATCAAAATCGTGCGCAACCTGTTACGAGTCCTACTTACGAGCCCCCGAGTCAAGGCAGTATACCCCAGATACCGCGGAACCAAAGCATTCAGGCTCAGCAGCAGCAGCCCAAATACGGAGCATCGCAAAACCTCTTTGGCGGATCTCAGGGCTCGACTTCGTCGCAGAATCTATTCATTAATTCGCAAATGAGTCAGTACCCCATGCAGAGCCAGGACTTGTCTGGTCCAAAAAGTGCCTCTAGTCAACAAGTCCATCCCTTGACGCCGCAGAACGTACCCGTGCAGCAGCCTGCACTATATTTGGTCCAGCAGCCTGCTGGGATTCAGATGAATGTGGAGCCAGCGGTAGCATCGAGGATTCCGCAAGGCGCGGTGGCTTACAGTCAACAACAACCGACTAGTCAGACGAAGTATTCTCAAAATACACAATTGCCAGTAAGCACTACGAATTCGATGCCGCTACAAGCTGGAATTCCTGCCCCATCAACTATGAGAATGCCACCTTTACCCGGCCAACAGACGGTGAGATTTCCGTATTGTTCCTTGTATTTTTCATAAGATTACTTGTAAATTAATTTTCTTTCATTTGAAATTGGTTGAATTGCAATTTATGATTTTCTTACGAAAATGAAAAACTTTTTTTACAGTCACTGATATCAAGACCTATAAACAGTTTTGTAATCAAACTTTTGGATTTGTATAATTATCTACTGAATAAGGTAAAATAATACAAGAGTTTTTGCAGGCACAGAAGATGTTGTCGTTGGAAAGAAAAAAGAACCCATTAAAATATCTTTAGGATATTTTAATGGATATGCCTTTAATTGTTTTTTCACGCACTGTTTACTTTGTTCTTGATTTTATTTTAATCCGACTTCTGAAGCAATTCAAATTTGTGTGTTTATGGGCTGAGTTTTTGACTGAGAAGAAAATAACTCTGCAAAACTGTCGGTAAAACATAATTTCTGAAGCACCCACAATGATTGGAGCTTTTGTGATAAAATTATGCGTTTATTGTCTCACTTGATTAAGTCTTCAAAAACATGGTGTACGTGGTGTTTTTATAACATGATGATTTTCTCTAGCAAAATCAGTACGATTCAAGGCCACTGTATCCAGATCAAATGTCGAACGTTCCTCTGGATAATATGCCGAAAAGATATCCTGCGTATCCAGATCAAATGGGTCAAATGAATAATCAAATGAGTGGCTTGACATTGCAATCAGGTTTCAATAAATTATGGGTAAGTAATTAACACGTAAATTGAACTGAGCTTGACTTGATGAAAATGGCAAATTACATGGTTCATTTTTTACAGGGTATGGAAACTATTGATCTTTTGCAGTGCAGAAGCTTACTGCCGCCGGAAAAAGTAGAAGCTCCAAAAATTAATTTACATCAAGAATTCTTAGATCGTGTTAATTGTAGCCCAGAGTAAGTTTCTCTCGATATACCCTTCTTTGTTTTTCTCTCTTTTTACTTCATACTACGTAATCTTTTTTAAATCTCGAATTGCAGTATATTTCGATGTACATTGACGAAAATACCAGAATCGAATTCCCTGTTACAAAAATCAAGATTACCTTTAGGAGTTTTGATTCACCCTTTCAAAGATTTGAGTGTAAGTAAAAAAACGTTTGAGAATGAAGACTTTCGAATCTTATGATTAATCTTGGCGTATTAATTTATTTTCACAGCATTTGCCGGTCATACAGTGCAGTACGATCGTTCGCTGTCGAGTTTGCAGAACTTACATCAACCCATTTGTTTATTTTGTGGATGCGAAAAGATGGAAGTGCAATATGTGCTATAGAGTTAACGAACGTAAGTTCTTTTGCATGCAAATAACTTTCAAGAGTTAATGAATCATTTTCAATTGCACAGTTCCGCAAGAATTTCAATTCGACCCTGTAACAAAAACATATGGAGACCCCTCACGCAGACCAGAAGTTAAAACGTGTACTATTGAATTCATCGCGCCTACCGAGTACATGGTAAGTTACCATTTTTTTGCAAATCTGTCGAACTTTTCATTGTATTTTTGATGATAAAAATGTTGTAAATTGGCAGCTCCGTCCTCCGCCACCGGCGGTGTATTTATTCGTTTTGGATGTGTCGAGACTTGCCGTTGAAAGCGGCTACTTATCTGTCGTCTGTAACACCATTGCGAAAGAACTCGTAAGATTACCAGGCGATACTCGAACCCAGGTTGGATTTTTAGCGGTCGACTCGGCGGTCCACTTCTTTAGCATGCCTGAAAACGTCTCTCAACCCCATGAAATTGTCATGCTCGACGTTGATGGTAAATTTTACATGATAAAAATATTGATGTGCAACTTGTTACTGAAAATATAAACTTTACTGTTTCTTCTTTGGCAGACGTTTTTATACCATGCCCGGATAATCTAATCGTCAATCTCAAAGAAAGAGAAGAATTACTTCGAGATTTATTGGCTCAGTTGCCAGAGAAATTTAAAGGGACGCATGATACAAATAGCGCACTGGGCGCGGCATTACAGGCTGCTGTTAAACTCATGGTAATTTTTGAAACAATTTTCCATTCGAATGATTAAATAGCGATGTCCCGTAATGTAACGTGAATACTTTTTTAGTCTTCGACGGGTGGTCGAGTAACAGTGTTTCAAACGTGTCTGCCAAATTTGGGACCAGGAGCGTTGCAGTCGAGAGAAGATCCGAATTCAAGAGCCAGCAAGGACGTACCGCATCTGAACCCTGCGACAGATTTTTACAAGCGGCTTGCTCTTGATTGCAGTGGCCAACAGATAGCCATGGACTTGTTTTTACTCAACTGCCAGTACAGTGACTTGGCAACTTTGTGTTCGTACATGTCATATTTTATTTACACGAGCTTATTCATTTTGCGATAAAGCTTGTCAATTATTTACACATACTGGAAGTCATTGATTTTGTCCCGTCTCCGCAACGTTGCATATGCCAGCTCTGTACAAAAATACGTGTCAAATTATGTTTGAAAACTCGAATTAATGTTCCTTCAATTAAATCTTTATTTCTCGATCTCGAATTCCAGCTGGAATGTCGAAATTTTCTGGCGGTTGCATCTACCACATGCCTTTATTCAGAACATCGAAACCCCAGCATGCGGACGTACTTGACAGGATGTTACGACGATATTTGAACAGAAAAATTGGTTTCGAAGCTGTCATGAGAATCCGTTGTACTCGAGGTCTTAGCATCCACACATTCCACGGAAACTTCTTTGTTCGTTCAACGGATTTACTGAGTTTACCAAATATAAATCCCGATGCCGGCTTTGGCATGCAAGTGTCAATCGAAGAAAATCTCTCCGACACTCAGAATGTGTGCTTTCAAGCAGCTCTTCTGTACACTTCGAGTAAAGGTAAACTTTTGTTCAAGACTTACACAGTTCGTATTTTATTTATTCAGTGAGCTCTTTTATTGATTCGCTTTATTTTGTAATCGCATAAAACTTTACAGGAGAAAGACGAATCAGGGTTCACACGCTATGTCTGCCAGTTGCAACAAGTTTGCCCGAGATTCTTCATTCCGCTGATCAACAATGTATTGTTGGACTTTTGGCTAAAATGGGTAAGATTTGACAATTTTTTATGATTGACCTTGGCATCATTGTTGAATAAAACTAGCAACAAAATTGTATAGAAGTAAGGGAAATTGATTTGATTCATTCGAATATTCATTTTTCAGCTGCAGACAAATCGCAACAATCATCTTTGTCAGACGCTCGAGACGCGCTAATCAATGCAGCGATCGATGTTTTATCAGCTTTTAAATTGACCCAGTCGTCATCTAGTATAGGCCTCTTAGCGCCAAGCAATTTGAAACTTCTACCTCTTTACATAATCGCTGTAATGAAGCATGTAAGAATATTCTTCACCCATCATCGAATTCCTTGTGAAAACAATCATTGAGTGAAACATAAAATTTTCAGGTTGCCTTCAGAGCAGGAATGAACACGAGGTTGGATGATCGTGTATTTGCGATGTGCCAATTGAAGGCTTTGCCACTGCAGCAACTCATACAGGCGATATATCCAGATTTGTATCCGATCCATCTTCTCGATGATAAAAACGCCAAGGAAATAGATGGAAAACTGTGTCCGCAGGCACCGCGACTGCATCTGTCCGCTGAAAAATTGGACTCGCAAGGGATATTCCTACTCGACGCAGTCGACAAAATGTACATCTACGTCGGCAAAAATATCCACCCAACGTTTTGTACAAGCGTATTTGGCGTTCCGTCATTCTCTTCTATTCCTGAAGAAATGGTGATTATATATTTCCAAGAAGATTCCGCCTCAAATTGTCGCTCACAATTTTAACGTTACTAATACTTGATGATATTGAAAAAAATCTTTTTTCTAGTATGAATTGCCTGAATTGCCAACACCAGAATCTGAAAGAGTACGTAACTTCGTGTTTAGTTTGCAAGAAGAAAAACCTTATTACGCTACTTTACAGATCATTAGGTGAGTTCAAGTTTCTTCAACTGTAAAATCGCAAAAAAAAGGTTCAATTAGAAGTGTTATTAATAATTATTGTTATTGCAGGGACGATAGTCATTTTAAAACGCTGTTTACGGAGCGGCTAATCGAAGATCGTTTAGAATCAGCACTGAGTTACTACGAATTTTTACAACATATAAAAACGCAAATCAAGTAGTCAATAAACTCGCAATGGAACTTCGAAAGCACGAAATTGATGTAATTAGTGAACACGACCAGTGAATGAAGTAAGACTTCGATGCTCAACAAGTGACATTCACTTCATTTTACACTTATAAACAGATCCCTGAATGATTACAGATAAATTTCAAATACCGTAATATTAATCACAAAGACTTGAAAAATGAAAGCTCCTTCGAAAATTGAAGCATTTAAAAAGTGCATTGTAATTTGAATGACCTTCAGTGCACTGCAAATGAAAAAAGTGTAAACTTATTAATTTGTGATTGTATCGTGTCGATGTCGTTAATGAATCACATTTCCGAAAAAAATGGCGAGCTTGTACATTTTTTATGGGCAGCTCGAAATGTCGGAAAAAATGTACAAGACGATGTTGTGGTCGTAGTTGATGATGTGCCTCATATTTGAAAGATGCCAGATCTCTACGAGAGCTGCTCTTTTGTGCATACTATTTTATCGAATTTCGCACTTTATTTTAAATAGCGTAGCTCGTTTATCTTGTTCTGATTTTCGACGGATGCCAATTGAATTTTATCGAATTTCGTTTATCTAAGTAATAGATAAAATGCGAATTTTGCTGTAAAATAAAAAAATAAAAAGAGAAAAATGAAAACCTTGCACGTGGCTGGTTAAGAAAATCTGAAGTATGAAGTGGGCGAGTAACGAAACTTTGAACATACTGTAGTGACACATAGTTATATAATATATAAATTTCGTCGAGAACCCGATGAGAGAGGACGTAATGCAGAGAAAAATTATGTAAAATCGTCTAAAACATTCTTAATAATTGTTCATTTTCGTATGTTATCATGTATATTGAATTATTTATCAATTATACTAAATGTACATTCTACGTGTTTATTATACATATATATTATAAATATGAGGGTGAACGAATGCTGTTAGAAAATGTATATTTTTTGCCATTTTGAATAAGCATTTATTATTTGTGGAGTTCGGAATGTTATTTTGTCGTGATTCTTTTGAAATCGTTTTTAAATTGAAAATTACATATAATGTCAGTTTTTGAAACGATTTTTTAAATGATGCACAACATGTATAAGCAACAATTCCGGCAAGGTGGATTATTTTTATTTTTAACTATATCAAAATAATTATATGTCTCAATCTATTTCTTATCCTTTCACAGTTTCGTAGTTTCTTGTCAATGTGAATGAAATGATTTATTTGATAATTCGCAATAAATTTTGCAACAAATATTCTCTGATCCTGATCTTATGCATGTTATTCCTTATTTCGAACTGTGTAGAATTTCAGTTGTAATCCTACATAGGATTACGACAGAAATTCACCTTGATCGATTTAGCTCTATAATCCCCTAAGAGAACTAAACTATCTAATTGTTAGTCGTCTATTTTATGTAACCGCGGGAAGCAGGGACCGCCTCGAAGATGGTTCATTTTTGACTTGTTCCGTATTCTGGATAGCTAAATGGTGATTTTGCGTGTGAATGCCGATTGCATCATGTCAGGAAAATTAGAAATACGCCATCCTTCAGTCTGCAAAGCATTATACGTATTTGACAAATAATGGACAAAGAAAAAAATCGAATGGTTTCCATGAAAACGGAATCTCCGTGGACGAGGATCTAGGACGTAAATCGGACGCGGAAATGGACGAGACAGAGAAATCGGCGATTCTTTGCTCGGGCTCGAGCACGGATGTTCCAGAAGGTCGTCCAGTAAAAAGAAGAAAGACCGGAGAATTTCTTTCGAGTTCTATACAAACCATAAAGACGGACAATGATGAGACTGATGAACCGACAGTTTTCAGCTCAAATTCAAGACCTGATGAGATTCCGAAATAAATGAAGGATGGAACGATGCCCGAAGTACAGAAAATCACAGAGAATGTTCCGGAAGTTTTGAACATCGCTTCCAACGATGATGAAGAATGTTCAATCGAGGTAATGAACGTATCGATACTGGAGGTTGATGAATCGGAAAACTCGGATTCGAGCACGTATTACATAGAGCGCCAAGAAGCCCAGAGCAAAACAATGCTTGAAGATATTGAAATGGAGTATTTATCTAAAGGACACTTTTAGGCTAATTTCCAATTTTGAAATATTTTTTCCGTATCGAGATATCGAATTTCCGATGCGAGATGGCGCTGGCGTCTCGATTTATTTTGATTCCTGGATTTTTGCCTCTTTATTAATGTATTAACAAAAAAATACAGTTCTTACGATAAAATACATCGTAAGGATGATGATAAACGTAATGATAAACATGCAACTAATAAAATCCGGAAAAGTTTCGTCAAAAAGTACAAAATCTTCAAAAAACTACTCATTTTATAGCAATTCTCAATACAACTTTTGTCTTAAATACTTTTTCAAATTATCAAACACAAAAACCCTCAATTTTTCATACTAAAACAAAACAAACAATTCTTCAATTCAAAAAGCGTGCGCTTCGAGATATCGAAATGTCAGCTGCAAGATGTCGCGCGCATAGGTTCCTAGAGTCCCTAGAGTCTAGGGACTGCTAGGGACTTTCAGCTACCGGCTTTGCACTTTGCAGCGCTCACTTGCACGCACGCCGCGTCGTCGCGTGTTATCACGTGTTTATCTATCGCCTCGAAACAAGTCCATTACAAGAAGAATACCAAGGATGTTTCCAAAGAGGACGAATACTTCGCCGACGACCCGCAGGAAGTCGACGAGGAAGAATGGGATGCTCCAGCCGAGGTAAGCCCCACCGTCTTTTTTAGCCACTTTTTTCCGTTTTTGTCATTTTTTTGCGACATTTTGTCGTCCCGCGCAAAATAGATTGTTTTAGTGTACATTAATTTGAGAGAATTCTAAATTTTAAAATTTGCAAGTTTTCGATCTATTTTGGAATTTGGGATCCCAATAATTTTTGTTATCTAATCTTTCCTAATTTTGGAAAATTCCAAAATTTTGTTGTTCACCAAGCTTTTTTTTACAAATTAATAAAAAAACGTTGAAAAATAGGAAAAAGCCGCGTCTTTCTCCGAATTCTTCGTAAGGTATTTCCAACGAAAATCACAAACAAATTAGGCAAGCGTTCCAAGTCTTTGTCTTTTGTTTGTAAACATACGCCGAAGCCTCGAAAGTTCCAGCGTTCCGAACGACCCTAAATCCAAATTCATGAGTATTATTTTTCCCGGTTTTCGAAACAATGTCGCGATACAATACATTTTTAAGATTTTTTTTTTGGTTTAAAAAATTTTTTTTTGGTTTTTCTTTGTTTTCAAGAACGACAATTTTTTAAATTTTAATGAATTTTTTGAATTTTTTAGGCGATGACGCAATTATTTCGTAGTCCGTGGCCGGGGAAGTTACGGATGCCTCGATCGTGGAGGTGGGGCGGTCCACGCCCCAATTTCAGTACACAAGGGTGAGAAATTTTGACTTTTTTTTGGATTTAAAAAAAAAAATTTATTTTTTTTGTGTTTTTTTTAAATAATTTTTTTTTTACTACGGCAAAGACGTTTTGTAGGTTCAGCAGCAGCAGTAGGGAAGCGGAGGCGGGATTTTGAATCAGCTGATGGAGCATCTTCATCCGACGCATAGTCACTATCTTCAAAATCAGGTAGTTTTGAGGAGGTTTTTTTTGGGTGATGGAGATGCTGATGATTGGTTTGGTTTTTAGATTCAGCAAGCGCAGCAGCAACATAATCTGAGCTTGGAACAAATGGATCCGGAATTGGCGAGATTACATCGTGATGGAGTGTGTCCGTTTTTGCCGCGGCGCAGAAGGCGAAAAATCTTGGGGCTGAAGGCTTGAGTCTTAGTTCTGGGGAGAGCAAAATGTTGAAGCTTGAAGATGGCACGCAAATTCTCATTGATGAGGCTGTTGATATTTTTCGTTCCATTAACTTCGACGACATACCAAATGGTAATGCTTGGGGGAATTTGCTGTGCGCTGTTTTGTACATTACTGATTTACATTGTAAATTTTACATCATTGATTTACTTTGTTACATTGTAAATTTTACATCATTGATTCACTTTGTCTATTTTACATTGTAAATTTTGCATTGTGAATTTTACATAATTAATTTACTTCGTCAATTTAACATTGTCCATTTTACATTGCAAATTTATATTGTAAATTTTTCATTATAAATTTAAATTTTTAATTCTACATAAAAAGTTTGCATTGTAAATTTTATGTTATGAGTTTACATAGTGAATTTTACATTGCAAATTTACATTGTAAATTTTACATTACAAATTTACATTGCAAATTTCAACTGAAAAAAAAAACCTGATTAAACTCTAAATTTTTATTTTAGCGACTGAAGACGGCGAAAAACTCGAACTAAAGAAGCTCGAAATCCCTGGACAATACAACAAAACACACGGTCACAAAAACTACAGTTTA
>JABFQM010001471.1:0-21013 GCA_022816865.1 Zelostemma sp. ZL-2020
AATTTTCTAGTTTCACACTTACAATTCCTATGATTGCATAATGTTGTTGTTGTTGTTATTCTGAACTTATTTTAAGAGAATTAAGAGAATTCATGTCAATGTAGCAATTTGAATTTCGCGCGTGGCTGTCATGGCCGCAGTAAGAGCATTACTCAGCTAACTTCACGTGTAATACTTTTTCACCGTTAGCCAAGTTCGCACGTGTCGTGAGTTTTTTAAGAATGGATGTTATTCAGAAGATTAACAATTCACTAACTACACATTGAGAATAATTTGTTAACACTGATAACTCATTCGGAAAATAAGTATCGATGTAAAAAATAGAGATTCCAAGAATTCAACTCTCTAAGATCATATAATTTGTTTCTCGACAATTATTATGTACTTCTATTATTCCAGAACTAATATCGAAAAAATATCAAAACTTTATTTCGATCGTCCAATGCATCCTTTGGACACCGCGATATTCTGGGTAGAATATGTCACCAGACATAAAAACATACTGCAGTCACGAACCCTATCGATGCCATGGTGGAAAAGTTACTCTCTAGACATCTACGCATTCATTATATGCTCAGCGCTTTTAATTCTTTACATTGTTCAATGGACGATTAAACGAATACTCGGATTGTGTTTTTCCAAGACTCGTAAAAGTGACGTCAATCGAAAGAAAACGAATTGAAATATTTTAAAATTGAAGAACGACCGTTCATAAAATAACATAATTTAAGAAATGTTGTAAAACCCGTTTTGAAATTAATTACTTTTTGAAAAAAAGGTAGCAATTATTTATTTTTAACCTATTTAAAGCGACGCGAGATAATGCAAAATAATGAATCGTTCATGTGATGACGAGTCCTTTGATCGATCAGATAAAGGAATCTATAGATGGCCAGAACACTCCCCCTTTCATTCCGAATATGTGGTCTGCGGTCCACATCCTTGAACTAATAATTTCCCAAACAGGTTATCGAATCCAATCCTTGGCGTTGAAGTCAGAAAGCACTCTAATTATCATCATCTGGCATGTCAAAACGCTTACTATACGGCGGGAAATACCTCGAAACTAATGTTCCAAGTGTGTTTGATTTCTGTGCGAAACTACGCGGAAATCAAACTTTGTCGGATTTATCTTGTCACAAACAATTTTCATGAAGTTGTACAAATGACCACGGCTATTGTAATGTATGAATCGTGTGAATAACGGCCATGAAAAGTTTTCCTCGCTACAAAAAATTTCTAGTTTCGTAACAGAATAAGTGTTCAATACTTTTTGTAACACATGTACAAAAACAGCAATTTTTCATGCCTGTAGAGCGTGCCCAAAGTCGCCATTTTGCGGGCGATGACGAAAAGGTAAAGTGGATTACTTTTTTTCAACGTAATTTACTTTTGCGCCATTTTTTTCACTGAACAACAGCCGATAATGAAAATTCACGATCGCAGCAATCTTCAACATTATTGTCGAATGTCAAAATCAACTCATGCAATTGCTGCACTCGTCCAAAAAATCCATCTTCTATTTTTTCCTAACCTAAAATCAACAACGTGAGTTGTAGTCGAGAAAATCGTCATGGAATTTACTTCTTTTCACGCTAAAATAGGCAGTCTTACATATTCCTGCGACTGAAAATTAATTTTACTTCCAAATAGTGACATGTTACTGAAAATGCACGAAACTTTGCTTCTTTTTCGGAGTACAATCTCTCAATGTGCGCGCGCAGGTCGCCATTACCACCAGCCTTAGTTGAGAGCTCAGAATCAACGAATCTACGTTCGATCCTTTGCCCTGGCAAATTTTTTTTGCCATGGTCAGTCATTACAACTTTCAAGTAGTAAAATTGACGAGAAATCCTCAGTTCTTAATCCATGTTTAATTTCTCTTCGTGTATTTTGAGGAAAATGTGTGAAATCGGAGTTACGAGATTTTCTCACACGAGCAATTCTAATAAAGTTATCCCAGTATCAGGTGTCGTTTATAATCATATCATAATGTATTCAAGAATAAATTAACTGTAACATGCTACGCTACGAAGTTATTTATTAAGCGATGATCAGAAATAGTATCGGGAAACACGCGAAATGTTCATTTCAAGCTGTAAATCTCATTGTTGGGCCGTACAAAATATGTTTTCATATTATGGCAGTGATATAAGTGCTATTGTAAGAAAAAAGCGGCAATCCGATAGATCGACCGACGATTTTTCTTATCACTCTATTCCAATCGCGTTGCATAAAATTTGGGGTCCAATTCTTACCTTGTAAGGACGAATTCTCCAAAAGTCTCCTGCATTCTAGAAACCTTTCCGCTAATCTTTGCTGGAGCTTGTCTTTCTCCAACGACGACACAACTGTTATGTTTGTGAGGTTTGGGACCTGAAATAAAATAAAAAATCGCTGTTTGAAGAACTTGCCGATCCAACCAAAATAATGTTAAATTAACACGACAAATTTAACAAGTTGAAAAATGGTAATTTCGTTGAATCCGTTAAATCTTTCTCCGCGCAAATCCATTATTAAAAACTTTCAAGCGCGTAAAATTAAAAGCTTGTGACAATGAATATTAAATTTGTATAATGAGAAAATGATGAATATTGAAAACTCATGTATAAACAAAAAACCACGGTACAGACGATGAAATTTATAATGTATACAGTGATTACAGTTCTGAATCACTCGATATTCAATACTTATAATCATTATTTATCGTGTATCGAATGAAAAGAGAAATAAAGTTTATCACGCTTCATGAGATTTAAAAAATCGCTGAAGAAATGAACTGCATTTTTCACACAATCGCGAGATATCACGGAAGTCATAACTTATCGACGCGGCGATTCCACCAATTAATCATCGTTTTTCTCTGATCGCAACACAATGGGATCTTCATTATTTTCTTCGCTTTGTCTCGTTCGAGTGAACTCGATCGCGTTTCTTCTCGTGTTTCTACAATTGACAAACGATAACAAGAACTCTCGATAAAGACAGCGCGATTTCACCGATTAGAAAACTTAGAGGAAATAGAATATGATCCGATTCGAAATTTCTAATTATAGAATGTACTTGAGCATTGAAAAAATGTAAGTTACCCAAAACAAAATAGATAAAATACATGCAATCGTACGTATAATTTTAATCCGATTACACAAGTAACTTCCTTTCATTTATTATTGATGAACAAATGGATGTTCACTTCTGCCTGCCAGATTTGGAAAACCGAGGTAACATTTCCAATTTATGACACAGTAAAAATAACGGCATTTACTTCGCATGCGATCAACGGAAAAATGTTCATCAATTCGGTAAAGAGGAAAAAACTTTCATTGATTTGGTTATTCCACCATTTTAGCAAATTATATTTACCGACTCAAAATTGGATGAAAATATAAAAACGGAAAAAATATCTGTTGCTCTAGAGAATAATAATTCCACTATCATCGATTGAATTAATGAATCAACCCCGAATATAATTCTGCAATTGCTTCTAGTCGATCCCGATTTTATAATATTTTATACTTTTTCCAGCAACTCAATGCTAAACCTGACTTTTATATCGAATGGTTTTGAATTTGTTTTCAAAAGAACATAGAAAAATATGCACTTTAATGGCAATCGTAAGTCCATTTGTAATAATTGAAGCAGTTTATGCAAGGCTTATCATTAATCACAATTCAGGAATAAAAGAAAAACAACGCGCTGCAGTCGACCAAGTTTTATTTCCAGAGCAGTATTGGAATACAATCGAGTGAAAAAACAAGGAGAATACTCAATGATTGGCAGTTACATTGTCTTACTCTTGCATCGAAATACCTATATTCAGAAACATCGAAACTTATCAAAACTTCCGTGTATAGAACGACGATATGAATGAAATGATGGAAATTAATGAACGAGATACATTCAGCATTCGCTCGCGTCGTTTAGATGCGCCAAGATTTGGCGCTGACAAGAGTGCGTAAAGTTCACGCTTCTGGAAACGTAATCTATTTTCGATGCATTACAGTTTAAGGATTCATCGCTATTAAAACTTCGTAATCTTCCAAAAATAAAGTAGTCTGCCTCGCTGAAGTAAAATACCAATTGCTTCCATTTTTCTTCACAGTAGAATACGTAAATTGGAGACTTGAACAATTCAAATATTCAACAATTGTGAATAGCATATTTTTCCCTCAAATGCACATCCAATTTGTAATTAAAATTTCATCGGGAACTCGAATTAAATTACAAGGAGACACCAAACCGTCGATGAAAAATACAATCGGACCATCATCAAGCCCATATTCATCCATGGAAATAGGTCAATGGAAAGCATGTTATTTGCCGTACAAATCAGTATGCTTCCCGTATTTTTATAACAGAGTTGATCAGCAAAGAATCGGCTGTTCAAAAAACGCTGCGTCCGATGAATTTCCGTTCATTCCAAAAAATGAACGACATTTTAAAATAATTCATAAATGCATTTGGACACCATGAAGACAAGAATTAATCATCGAAATATTCAGAGGTTACTTCAATTTCTAAAATCATTGGAATTTAGATCAAAGCTATAGATCATCCCGAGATGAATTCGTAGGAATTTAGAACCGCATTTCAATGGACCATTAATCATCGCTAAATCCGTCGTGCGAGATTGTTATTATTTACCAAGAATAGTCTTGAAACAATTCGAAGGAATGCGCGAAATCATTCTTACCGAGCCAGCGCGCTGTACAAGTCAATGTGAGGTTTAATATCTGTTAGTACAATGTCGGCACGCCACAAAAGCAATGTCCCTAACGCGATAGCACCATGGATCAACAGTAAATGTGACTTCCTTTCCTCGCAAATCGGACATTTTCTACGACGCTACGAAGCGTTAGAACTGATTAGACTGCAACGGGGGGTTTGCATGCGTAATGAAATTTTCGACTCGGTTGAAAAGCAACTGCTGCAGGTTATTATATGAAGAAATTCGAGAAAAATGAGGGACGGGTTAAATGCGCGGTCTCGGGAATTTTAATAATGCTCGTGTTTAACGTTCGGAGTAGCAAGCAGAAAAGTAAATAAAGTACTTTCGAGAAAACTCATCGCGTTTTATTAAAATTGTGTATGCGAGTAGGGAAAAAATGAAATATGTATTCAAAAGTAACGAAGATCTTCCAGATTCCTCCCATGTTTACGAGGCGTGTCGCATTCCATAAACTTTTTGACGTTCTTCGATGGGTACTTTCGTGGGACGAAAAAGCTTTTTGTTCAGACTCCCTCAAATAACAAAAACTAATCAAAGTCATGGCTGTTTCCACGTCGTCACTGAGCTGATGTCAATTTAGAATTAAGCGCGCGGCATTAAAACGCTGTAACTTTTCATGGTGAACGCTACAAACGCTGCTTCCCTTTAAGTATCGCCCTCGGCTTTATATCACCACAATTTCTACGTGAAAATGTTTCATGCATTCACCAGTGCGCGTATTGTTCATTCGAAATAATTACCCCTGCACTGGAAATTAATCTCAGCGTCCTTGAAATCCGTTTCATTTATGCAAATGATTTGACGATAATTGGGTTAAATGTATGTTGGTTAATTTCTTTCTGGCAGTGCGAGGTTTGTTCAAAAAAGGTGACTTTATTTTTCTCGATAAAAACAATATAATAATAATTAAAAATCCGAATTTTGCCACGCGACTCAGAGACAAACCGGCATTGGTCGATCGATTCGTGACGTCATCTTTCAGTTCGCAGCCTAACATTTACGTAGTTTCTGTTATTTTTTCATCTTAAAACCGAAAGCTCCAATTAAATTATAAAAAAAAGGTGAAATAAATGTGACCGTTCTTCAACACCAAATAAATAAATAACGATGTAATAAACACGTTGGTAAAAATTCTAGCAATGTTAGTAAAACACAAATGCAGTATTTCCGCGGAAAAAAATAATTATCCAATAAACTTTTATGAAGGGAAGAAGATAAAAGGTGAAAATGGAACGATGAACTCTTCTAAACGTTAATTATTCCACGAGTTAATTTTTTAAACTTTACTGATAAAAACTTTAAGCTTTTGAATCATCGGGGATGACTACGTCACGGTTATACTGAGAAAAGGACGCACAATTCCCAAGTTTCCCATAATTTCAAAAACGTATTCTCGACGTTTTTTGTGAGAAATTCTGCGCGTGATATCTATGCTTTTCCCTGCGGTGAGCGAACTGTGTTGGGATGCCCAAAGGACAATTTAAATGTAGCGTCAGTCAAGTGGTTGATTATTAACATTGATGGTATAAAAGTCTATTTCCTGCGCTGGAATTCCTCTTTTTCCTCTGATAAAAGCTTCGAAGCGAAGTACGCTTGAGAAAGTGTGCAATTTACACGGTGCAAGACCAACATCAACGTTCAGTGAAATGAATTGCTGCAAACACTTGTCATCTTCCTCCGATCTGTACTTTTTTCCAACTGTTTTTACATCGTGTTTGCCCAGAACTCAACACCAAACTATGTCTCGTTCAATTTCCGTTGAACGAAAAAATGACCATTAAATTTTGGTATTTAATTAAGTTGAATAATTGCTGGCTTCGGCATTAACAAATTGAGCATAAAATACGCCGTTTTATGCTCGCGAATTCCCATGTTTCTCGAAAGACGCGAATAATTTTCAACCGAAGTAAGACGATGAGCTTTAATTTAAATACAAAGCCATTTCCGCGATTAAAAGGAATAAAATCAAGTTCACCGAAGAATTATCAAGGAGCGCCCGAAGTATGAAATTACCTCGTGCAAGATAATGCTTCTTCAACTGTGTTCTCTTGAACCTTATCGGAAAAACAACGATATCGCCCCAGTATCTCCATCTTCATTCCGACCTTCGGGATTTTATCTCAAATTTCGGTTCACATGAGTATGCAGAAATTTGTCAAGTGCCCATTCCTGGTAATTAAATACTAACGAAAAGTGCAACGAAAACTCTACCAAACGAGCTTCTCATTAATTAATTCACTCTTCGGGAATAAAATGATTCATGATCAGATTTTCTCTTTCCCTTTTCACAGCTTATTATTATCATACAATGCTATACAAAGTCTATAATACAAAGAACAAATCGGCAGGAAATAAACGACGATTGATGTAAGCCCAAACGTATGATAACAACCCTAAAAACACGCCCTATCACATTTATAGTCCCGGAGCAAGACAACGGGAAAAAAAGCAAGAGAGAACGTGAAAAATTATCATCCCCGAAGCGTTTTGGACGAAAACCAATCCGAATCTTGGTTCCTGAACTTTTCGCTCCCGCGGAATGTTACGAATCAAAAGAATAGGAAATTAAAGCCATTATCTGCACAAAGGTCCTTCGAAAAATCGCGTGCATTCGTCGGAAGCAAGACAGTAAAATATTTAATCAGGAATTGCTTTTCCCTTGGAATCGCTGCGTCGTTAAGGCGGGTGTAAAGAATCTGTTTCGCAAAGAACGTGCAGCTTACGAGTAAAATACGCTTCGCGCAATACCCTGGTCACGAACGATGCACCGCCCTTTTCTATCGCCGCGAACTTGTTTCCTGATTTCTTATCACGGCCAAAAATCACCTCGTCTTCGTTGCACGGCTTTATAGTTTATAGCAAAAAAGATTCTAGACACGATTACAAAAACAAATGATAAAATCAGCCTATTACTGTCAATTTCCTCGATCAACATTCCCAGACATCCGAGTTTATCCGGAACTTCATTTATATTTATACCGAGTTCTCTTGATTATTTTAACTAGAACGAAGGTGGCTACTGCTCCCGATTTAAAATAAACAAGAGTTTATCGTGGGTGAGTTCTACAGTCGATTACGCTATTTTCCATTATGTTTCTTGCACAAGGAATTGCATTTTTTTCTGGGTACAATAATATACCTCGAAAAACGTCTAATATATGTCCCTCATACGAGCCATAAATGGGTCACACATGTGTCCCTTTTTCGAGGGATAAAATGATCAAAATGTAATTTAAACTTCGAAGTGACACGGTAAAAGATCAATTACGTAAGTGCATTGTTATATGATCGGAGAAGACGTTTAATTGATGTCGCTAAGCGAAGTTGCGATGAAGGTGTGAGCTGGGTATCAAATGTCTTTTACCTTGACTTTTCAGAAGCGCATTATTCATAACAGCGTATGCCAATTTTGCACATTTATTATGCACTTTCATCATCGAGTACCGACATTTGTTAAAACGTTTGAATGTTTCGTATGAAAACGCTGAACGTTGAATCACGCGATGCAGATGTCAGAGAATTATTGGGACGTCGAGTTCTATGGAGTGCCCTGCCGTTTTCAGCCTGACGCGTAAAATACGTTGAAACTCCTTTCAACCCGCAATTCCTTCACTGAATATTTCAACAATGAACCGGATCATTACTTGAATATCAAAAATTGGTAACGTAAACAGAGCGTAGCGACAGGAACAATTAAATTATTGATTTTCGATTATGATTGTAAAGTGCATGAGGCCAGATTATAGTAACGTAGTCAACCCTTTCCTGACTGACATCGATTGTACCCGAGTTACAATGCGAAAATTAACCGTCGAGGAGTTCATGAAAAACGCGCTTTTCTCACTTTTTTATTTACAAAAAGTCTCGGCACTTTTTCATGACTTGATAAAGATCAGAAAATATCATTGCCAATTACACATCGATAAGCGTTGCATAATTTACTGAATTCATTATTAATAATATGCGGCATTTATCTGGTTACGGAGTTTTTTTAAAAAACTCGTTTTGCTGTTTTGCAATTATTCTAGAGCCGATAAAAACGATTTCAAAATTTCAACTTTCCCGTGCAGTTTTTTGGGAAAAGAAAACACGAATTTCTTGGTTAATGCGACAAAAAAGCGATTGTTCCAAACATCCCGGAGCGGGAGGTCCATAAAAACGTCGGTTCCACGTAATTATCTCAATTAGTTATCGACGTATTTCGATGTAACTACCAGAAGTTATTGATGGGCCGAGTGGGCGGTAGAAGCGTGCACCGCGCGCGTTTATCGTGTCCCTGGCTTATTCTATCTCCTTTTATTTTAGGATGCAATTCAATTTATCAATACGGATATTTTCAATTTCGTACGGATTATTTACGCCGATGAAAATAGGGAAAAATTCGATCTTCGCCTCAAATGTTTAGCGAGGATTTTGAACTTGTTGAACCAATTTTATGTACAACGTGAACCAGGTTTTGATAGGACCAATCCAATCTGCAACGGAATTGATACGTGGAACGATATAAATGTAACGCGGGCAAACACCGAAAGCCTTTCAAATTCACCGTGAACAATTGAACGCTCCGTTAAACACCAAGCTCGTATCGTTGCTCTGAGACGACAAAATCACAAAAAGCGACAATACCGTAAGGGTTTTAAAATAAATGTCCCAGTAATGGACCACCTAAGCAAAATTCGAAATTCAAACGCTGATTTCCAAGTGAAAAATAACTTTTTAGATTCTGTTCTTTTCGTAAACAATGTAGAATCCTCTTAAGAACAAGTTTCATTTTTTGTTTTTGTACAGTCGTAATTAGTTTTTTAATTACGTGCAATTAAGTAGTCGGAAGCACGAATGTTGCAGTAATGGACATGGCTGGGAAAAACGTGATTACGATTGAAATTGAAAACTATTTTTAACTACGAGTGTTGTCTGAAACGACAGCTTTTTATTTCGTAGAAAAAGTTAATAATAATCACGTTCTTTGTATTTCTTTCACGGCCCGGTCCATCACTGGGACATGGTCCATTTTAGGGACATTTAATCGTAAACAGAACGATACATCTCTTAAAGATGTTGAAAAGTAAATTTTCAGTTACTTTGGCAAAGGAAATGCTGACGTAATCGCATAATTAGAGTTGGTTTTCAGAATAAAAACGCGCCCTTGACAAAGTGAAATTTTTCCTGGGCATAAATTCATATCTATATTACGTGGTTTCGCACCATACGCGTACATTCGCGCGCTGTAAAACGAGAAAACACGTTTCAGGCGTTGTCGCGGTAAAAAATGTTCCGTGAAAAGCTGTGTTTTGCAATCACCGCTTTCGAGATGAAAAGTTCATCTCAAAATTGCAGGTCGAACGAATATTCTTCCCTGAAACATTTGCGCACCTTTCTATTCAAAATATTCTTCAGTTTCCATTTATGCAAACACTCCGTTTGTGTATTCTATACAGCACTTGAAATATTGCCACGGTTTGCGAAAGTTTCTCGTTTTTCCTGACATGAAACGTTTCTTGCTTTCGCGCTCCATCAGAATCTCTTTCCTCCTCAAAATGGTCTTTAAATCTTCCTTAGAACGAAAGCTAATTAGAATTTTCCATTTCTTTCCATTAAATTGGATACGAAATTCATATTATTTCACTTTGCGAAGTCATTAATTTTTGAAACAGGAAATGCAGATGAATAGCCAGCCTAATCGACTAAAACAACGACAAAAAACCGCACTCGAACCTCCCCAAAATAAATACATCCAAAAACGAAAACAACTTGAACCACTTGAGACAACATGCAGCTCCAGATGCGTCTCGGTGGCGACAAATTGCCACGGAAATTGCATCATTTCTCCCAATCAGATCGCGCGATTCACCGTCGTTATTTCCAGCCGACCATCACGAATTGAACCGAAGCCGCGAAAATACAGTATTAATTTCAATAAAAACCGTCCCACCTCTCGCGTTTCGACGGCTTTCGATATTTGTTGGCAGAACGCGAGCGTTCGGAGAGAAGAAAAAGCAATTGTCTGGCGCGAAAAAGACGCGTGTTTTCGTACCGCGACGAGGGATTTGTCAAGCGTACAAATGATGTCAGCGTGGAAGCTTGTTACGCTTTGTTATAGTTGCCGTTACACTGCACGAGTCCAGATCAATTTTACGATGAACAATGCATGATAGGCCGCTGCGAAAGTGTTATTCGCGCGGTTCCATTTCTAGTGGGGAAGGGGGGAAAGGCCGCTGGGAAATTCAATCTTTCATCAAGAGCCATCAAGGGCTAATGTTACGAGCTAAAAATAAAACGCTCTGGCTTGTCGAACTGGTGTTTACCAATGCTGCCAAAAATCCGGAACGAGATTTCTAACCGAATAAAAGAGTCTCTAATTTTTAATATTGATACCATTCCTCGTAATCCCATTTTTCCAGGGTCTTGAATATTTCATGAAATAATGCGATTCGTCATGATTACATTTATTCCTGCCTCATTCTTTCTACTCCCTTTTCTAGAGAAAATTTCATGGAGACAAAAATAGCTTCGACTGTACCAGCTACTATTAAATACTTCGGTGGAAAGTCTTATCGATTTGAACTTGATTCCCGTTGAATATTGGAGGGACAACCGAGGAATTGAATATTGAACGAGGGACGAATGTCTTTCATTAGGTTCCAAGTTCTTCGTAAGATTTTCAGAGAAATGAGGTTTCCTTTTAGTAAGTTTGCGCGGCTTGCAGAGCATCGCTAGGAAACGGTGTTCGCATCCAAGTTTAACCAGTTTAAACGCGAATATTATCAAACGACTTGGCTGGGTTCCGCCCCGCAAAAGCTGCGAAACAATAGTGCACGTAATAACACGGTAAAACGATTCGATAGCGTTGACAGTTCGAGCGTCAAAACAGCGTCATTCGTTAAAAATTCTTGGGCAATGACAGACATATTTCCAGGTCAGGATTCGATGAAAATTAGATTAGTTTATAAAAAAAGGGAATAATTTTATTACAAACGGAGATTTTTTCCGAGAAAGTTGTGGTTTATCGTCGCAACGAACGTTTCCAAAAATGAAGAGTTTCGTAAAAGTCGACAGTACAAAAGTGCTTAATTTCCCGTGGTTTTCGAGTTTTCCAAAATTTCTAGAATCGTTAAAACAAAGTAGGTTTCTTCATCAATCTCGAGATTAATCCGCCGATGTCGTAAGAGGGTGCAAATTGCCACGGCAATATATAAAGCTAGAAATATCGAGAGATACTCCACTTCCGAGGCGTTAAAACCTCGCAAATACACGCTTATCGGCTCCGCGTACGAAGAACACTCGTTACGCGACATTTGCGGAGGGAAAAAGAAGATCTGATGCAGTACGAATCTATTTGTCTTCCGACGCGTTCGTACTTTCGTGCTGTTTGACGACCCTTTTTCTATTGTTGCACCAGAAATTGTACGCCGGAAAAACAAGGTCAATTAAGAAAAGACATTCGTTTCTTCAGTTTCTGATCAAGGAACACCATTTTACAAATAAAACGGGATGGTTCTCAATCGTTGGGCGTCAAGAACAGTTTTTCTCTTCCTTTTTGTAAGAAAAAACTTGGACTTTAGTTGTTATTCGACGCTCCCTCAACCGCGTATTCTACTCATATTTTCTTCCCCGCAAATTTTTTGCAAAACCGAAAACTGCAGAAATTACAACCGCTTTTACGACGAAGCGCAGAAAAAGAGATTCTCATTACCGTCATTATTGTCAGGGTTTTTATCAAGGGAAACAATTATTACTCACGTCGGAATAGTTGGCCATTTTCGCATTCAGAATCCTGCTTTCCGATGCCGAATCCTGAAACGCAAAATCACATAATCACAATCAATGACGTGGAATGACTCACGACTCAAATTTTTTCAGAACCCTCTATTCATCTCCAAAACATTATAATCCCATTCAAATTGCACTGATGCGTTCATCTTTAATCCTCAATTAATCGATAAAATATCTACGTTAATTCCCCCATAATTTGATCCACCATCGACGGAATCACGTTTGAAATTCAAACCATCAGAAAATCTTCCGCGCCCACGTTTCGACGATAAGAAAAGGACATTTGGAATCGGCCACCGCTGACGAGAATTTGCGGCTTTGATGGCATTATTTGCCATGGCGTCAATCCCCCTGAACTCACCGCGAACCACAACTTTCCAATAGCAATCCTCCAGTTTACTGAAACCGCGCCAAGTAAGCTGCTGTGTATATTCACTAAATACACACGGCTCCAGACTGACTCGCGCGTTTTCTTGACACGGATTCCAGTAACTCTAACACACCTGTTTCCTCATTGTACCCGATAAAAAGCTTCGAAAACGTGGGGAATTCGACGTGGAAGCGAAAGCTTCGCTGCTCTTTTAAAAGAATGATATTTGCGTTTTTAAAATAAACAAGGGAGGTCGGAACGAGGTAATTATCTCGACTTCTAGACAAAAGTGGAACATATTTATAACCGTGCATAAATGTACGTTGCGATGAAAGTCATTTCTCGATAATCTCAACACGGAGCAGAGGCTGAAGGTATAAAAATGTAGTTTGCATCTCTGGAACGCGGCCAACTATCATTTAACGCCGGGTTCTAGAAATGCGCTTGGAGCTTGTTGAATATTCCGACGAGTGCCATGGTTAATTATTCAATTACAAGCTTTTGCGTAATTTACTAAGCGACAAAACCCATTTAACGTCTGTACGAGTGGCGCGAAATGTAGCAATTACGAACTTATCGCGGCTTGTTTTATGGAACTGTGGGAAGAGATTCGTTTTATTTCTTGTCTGTCGATTTATTTTTCGCATGCGAGGAAAACTGGAGGATTGCGATCTCTTCTTAATCTTCTTCCGGAGATGAATTTGCATTTCAAAACTTTGACGTTCCGTCGTTTCGAACGATACGAAAGTCTTCTTTTAGAGGATGAGGAACGCGGGGAAAACGTATTTTCGAAGGCGCTCGACAAGCCGGAAATGTCGACTGAAATTGAGGCTCTCGACGATGCTAAAGCTGAATGTATCATTTTTTTAAAGGCACTCGGTAGAGATTTGGAGTGTCTGGAGAAACTTCCATTTTCGATTGCTGTCAACTCGATTTTTATACCCTTCGGCGAAGCTGAATATTGCATTTTCGGAACTTCGGAAATCGCGAAATCAAAGACCGTTTCAATGATCGAATTGTGTTTGTTGTTTACTTATTTATGGGGAAATAAAATATTGAAGTTTGTTTTGGAATTACCCTTGTTTGAATTTACAATTATTTTTGTGAATTCACGAAATTCAGTAATTTCTGTTCTGTTCGGAATAAACAAAAGACGGATTTTCACGAGATTTTCGCATAGTTGAAATGTTCGTTTCCACGGTGATTATCAAACATGAAATTGTACGCAGATAAAACTGATTTTATGGCAATAATTTCCATAACCATCATAATATCTCAACGCATGTAAAAATGTTAATTATTATGTCTGTAAATTTTGTAAATTCAAAAACCATAAAAAATTAATAACTTTTGTACACACTTTATTTTCATTGGCCCCTTCTCAAGGTCGAAACAAAGGTTACAAAAATATCAAAAGCAACGTTAATTTTAAATCGATATTTTTGTTCAGGCCTTGAGAAGGGGCCGGAAAAAAATCAAATGATTTGGAAAAATCGACTGTAAATCAATCTACATTTTTAAAAAATGTACCCAAAAAAATTCTACGTTCGTAATAAAATTCTCGAAGTAACAAAAAATTCCATTTTCCAAATTTTAACTTTTTTTATCGAAGAAACGAAATTGCAAAAACGTTTTTTCCCTGGAATTGAGTCGACTGCTGATAAACTACCTTAATTGCTGCAATTTAAATTTCCAACATTCCAGAATAAACAATTTAGAAAACTTGAAAGTGCAATAATAAAATACATTCCTCCCCCAAAAAATGGAATTACTTATAATCACTGAAATCTCAAGTGAAAACTCGAGTCCTCGGCGCTTATTCGAATCCCCAATAAGATCTCGAACTTCGATAAAAGATTTTCCGTTTTCCGGTGAAAGTTCAAAAAGCATGTTTCCGAATTCGCTGCAATTCCGTCAAAACTTCTATCGCAATCGAACGGTGAATTTAAATGAAGAGTCCCCAAAGGCAAAAGTTGAAGGAGCAAAGATTCGTGGCTCGAAAGATAGCAGAAAACGGAAATGGCGAAAGAGAAACGTAGACAAGCGAGCGTTTTTCTATTTTTTCCGCGAAACTCCTCCGAACAGGAAGTTCGCTCAAAGACTTTAAATAAGCTCAGCGTACACAAATGCAAATACACACGTCGCGTAATGTGCATGCGTGCACTAGTTTGATCATGGGAACATAGAAAGGGTAAAGTGGTCGACAGGATCCAATTAAAAGGGTCAAAAGATGCAAATAACGTCGGGGAAAATTAATTTACGACTACAACTTAATTACGGAATCAGAAAACTCTGCGGAATGAAGCTCGAATCAGAACTCACGATTCGAAAATATGGTTCAATTAAACCCTAAATTAATTGAATTATCCTGCAGATTTAATACCACTTTCAAGTGTCTCAAAAATCATTATCAACGCTTTTTTTGATTACTTTCTTCATCTGCAGTCAAATTTATCAACTTTATTATTCAGTCTTTTGTTTTCATTTACAAGATTGTGAAAAAACATTATTATCGAAAAAGTTTTTCTCCAATAAATTGTGGCTGAACCGTTGCACGGAGAAAAAAAAAATTGAAACATATTTTGTGAAGAATTTCGTAAGCTATAATTATTCTAATAAACATTTCCGAGCTGGAGCTAAAAAGCCAATTTTTGTACTCATTTTTCAAGACTTGTTTGACAGAACCTCGGAATTTTTCCCGCTATTCAGCAGAATTCGTCTCGTTTTCCCGGATCAGCAGAGAAAAGCGTTGGAATATCAAAGGGACGTTCCTAAACGCAGCCAATAAATCAGAACGAAGCAGACTCGACAGGTCGGTAAAGCGTGATTCAGGCATTACAGGCATTCGGCACGAAAGGCCAATTTGTCGATCTAATTTTCGATTGGAGTAATCGACCTAATGAAAGATCCAAAGTGATAACTTCGTTAAACGCCCTCGCCCAAAAACTTTATGTTCTAAAAACGAAGCATCCCGATAAGATTGATACTCTCTTGATTCGAGAGCGCGAGATCCAACGACCTTTGCGTGAAATTGCCTGCTTTCATCGATCGCTGCCCCGGCGTAAATGGCCGATCGATCGACCGAAAGAATTCCTCGCTTAAACAATACTTCCGAGAAGCGATTACTCGCCATTTTTTATGCGCGAGATTTGCAATCTGACACTCGCGTGGAAAAATGCGTCGGTTTTATCACGAATCACTTACGCGTATAAAGGAACTTTGGTATAATCGCATCGATGCGAGTTACCTACTTTGGCCGTGAGAAGACATTACGTGAGTACGCGAGTACACATCGCGAGCGGATCCAGCAGTCACTCAAATCCGAGCGGAAAAAATTGCGCCTTGACTCTCGGCTTGGGAAAAAACACCTGGGGTGATACGCGTAATCGAGCGCTCCTCCGAAATGCTTGGCTTATCGTAATTAAATGCACGTAATTCAAAACGTCGCGGCGAGATTACGAAATGTTGAAGATTGCGTTTATCTCGGGAGGTGAAACGCGATTATTAAATGTCGCGGTTTTTTGCACTTTTAGTTTTCGCGGTCCCGAAAATGAGACATTTTCGAGTCGGGTAATTTTATTACGGACGTAGATTTTTCTCGAGAAAGTTGTGGCGGATTTTTATTTATTCACGCCAACTTGTGGTTTTTGAAACAACACGTCAATATTTCTTCTTAAATCGATTTAACAATGAACATTGATTCAAGTTTTATCTGCGCACAATTTCATATTTAATGGTGCAACTTCTCGTGCAAATTTTATTTTGTAAATTCCAAATAAAACAGAAATTTCCGAATTCCACTTTTACTTAGAAAAAATAAAATAAAACAGCCAACAGAATTCGATCATTGAAATTTCGTGATAAAAATGAAAAGAACTGCTTTTTATCGTTCCGAAAAATGCATGAAATTACAGAAACACGCGTGATTAGATGTAACGCTATCAAAAGATGAGTTTTGTCATGTTTGATTAGATTTGATGCGTAATTTGAAAAGGCCTGTAGCAACGGAACCGACAATTAGTCGAGCTTGCGACTCCGAGGAAGTTCGAAACTTGCGCTCGGGAGTAACGAGAAAAACGTCCAAATGAATAACGCGTACTAACGACTCGTGAAACGGATAAGCAATGCGCGAAATAACAGAGCCGAGATATCGAGAATCGGGTCGCGTTCACCGTGAAAATTGCACTTCTAGATCGAGCTATCGTAATTCGATCGAGAACCGATATTTCCAAGGAACAGACACGGATTTTTCCGCCTCTGGCAGCAGTAATGGACGCTTCGATGTTGAGATACTTCTTGTTTGAAGAGTAAAAAACCGAAGGGAAAAAAACTTCGAGCAACGATGTTACGACGCAAATTTTACTCTTTCTCCTTTTTCCATGACGATAACAATGAAAACTTCATCGGTGGATAAATCTATCATTTTCGACATCTGCCAGCAGCGCTATAATTTTCCTAAAACGAATAATTGAAAGATTGATTCATTTTATCAATAATTTAAATTTCAAATTTTTAATGTAGTAAAAATAAAAACTAGAAAATATTTTGCAAAACCGTTTTTTCCTTTATCAAAGCGACGCTCGACGCGCAATTAAAAACACATGAAAGCACTTTGGAGTAACGATATTTGCGATGTACTTTGATCAGGGAAATTTGCATTCTTCGAAACGATACATATTAATCCGTTATCGAATTATTCTCTAAAAAATCAATACTACGAAAATTCCGAATAAGCGCGACGGAAAAAAACTGCAAATTGCTTCCAACATCTGTCTCCATCGAGACAAGTGTATAAACAAGTGTAAAAGTGTCCTCCGCTGAGCAATTATTCACGAAAAACATTCGAAAATGTGTTCCGATTGTATCGCGAGTTCGAGTTTCCAAACTAAAGCGACGAATTAAAGTCGACATTTTTCGTTGTTTTAAACTTCGACGACTCGAGAAACCGTAACAACCGAGTTCCCAGCGTTTAATTACGAGGAATAAAACTGGAATCACTTTAAAATGTAAAATTCGCGAAAAAAACGGCGCCGAACTGGTTTTTCGTACGACTTTTTTGGGGACGACTTACTTCGAAACGGTTTCACAGTTTTCTGTCATAAATCGTGAACACGGCACATGACACTTGACACGAGACACGCGAACTGCAACCTTTCTTGGCGGGGCGCGTATCGACACTGAGCGCGTCGAAAGCAGCTTCGCTTCGAAGACTCTAACGCAATTCAACCCTTCCTTTTTTCCGAAAACAAACAAACGGCCCTTGAACTTCCCCGCGCTTTTTTTCACAACATTCGAAACAGCAGAAACGTTCAAATTTAAATTCCGCAAGTACAAAATTGCAATGTGCGGTTTTTTTTTTTCGTAATAAACTTCGAAAAACTTTATTGGAGTCGCTCGCGTGTATTGATAAAATAACGCCGAATATTCCGTGGTTACGGCGATTCGTCAAAACTGAGAAACATCCCTTCTGCGCACCCCCCTCCTCCCGCCACAAAGCGGCGGGGAAAAAACGTCAAAAGCACGCGACTGGATTATTAACTTACCAGACGTTAAATTTACTTACGTGATGAAAAATTGACGTACAGTGCCAGGAAAACACAAATTGAGGGAGTTTTGAATCGGGAAAATGTTGAGTGGGACTGATCGAGAACGTCTTGGTACAAACGCGCCGTCATCAGGAATTGGTACTCGTCAATTTTTCTTCGGAAACATTATGAGCTCGAGCGCTGTTTTTAGGGTAAGTTGGAAGCCTTGGTAAGTACTTCCAGTCGTTTTCTTCGGCCCTGTAACGCCACTTTTCCAAACAATCTTTGCAGTCTTTGATCTCCTGTTTTGAAAATTTTGGTTGCGTTATTGAGTGTTGATGTTGCATGAGAAAATAGTGTGGTAAGATTAACGCGTGATGAACTGTTAGCATTTACTGCACGTATGGCAACTTTTACCACAATATTTTCTCAGTGTTCAGTATTCACTTTAATTACTTTATTACTACGCGTTTTCCGCACTCCGAGAAGTCGCAATTATCACCCGATGAAAACGCCTTATGAATAAAACAGTCGATCCAGAATCGCGCAGCTCGTTATCTTTAGTCGCCTGTACTTCCATAGCAGTTGCCATATTCGGCGAAAAAGCTAAAAAGAATCAGAATTTAATATGCAAAACTAACTGCACGTTTATCGAATACTTTTAAAAAACTGGATTTACTTCAATAACTATATCGGCATCTATTTTTTCGACATTCTTTGGGTCTAGATAATCCAAGGCGAATTTCTTGGGAACATCAGTATCCAGATTTTTCTCTTTATTGTTTTTGGGACCGCCCAGATGCGGCTTGCTTTTATCCATCCGCCAGGAGTCTGCGAAGAAGGATAATAATTGTAATTGACGTTATTAAGAAATCCAAGCTACATATCAAAAAAATTGTCCAGATTACTGTGGCCTTTGCTAAAAAATCCCAGGTTTTCAAGGAGTGCGAGAAATCCAAGTAGAACAACGGACGTCGCTTCTGGGTCTCGTCTTTGTCGCTGCTTTCGCAGCAAGACGAGGTTCGTGGAATTGCAGCGCGAAGATGAAGAAGCAGCGGAAAGAGGTTCATTTTTGGCCTCGACTGTAACTTCTTCGCAAACTGCAAACTGCTCGAGCCGTTCCTAAAACAGTTTCGAAATGTTGAAAATGGAAACTTAATTTTTTTTTATGAAAAAAATGCCAAATCTTACAGGCTCGAATTTTACTGCGAGTTCCTGCTTATTTTCCACGAACCCTGACGCTGAAGGTTGCTCATTTTTCTTCTGAAATTGAAAAAATATACAAATAAAAAATCGGAAGTAATCGTAAATATTTTGAAACGTAAAAATTTATATTACGATGAAAAATGATGGCGAACTCTTTAGTTTCACTTGCAAACGTTGTCGAGATAAGCTGATTTTTTTTTCCTTTTGTTTTAATTAGGATGAGTTTCTCACGTCACATTTCTCGAAATGTAAATTGCAAATATTTCGATCGATTTTGAGGTTAGGATCAATCGCGTCGAACCATTTTCGACGAATTTCTGGATTCTACGAAGCAAACAAGATTCTTTTCAGTGTGAAACTCAATTTGATACAATTGCAGTTCAAGTTATTTTCGAAATTATGACTATTAATTAATCTGATAAAACTTTTGTTATGTTTTGATAAACATAAACGCACCGTTGGAAATTCAAAAAACGTGCGGCGATTTCCCTTGACAGAATCCTGCTCTCGCAATTTGTCACGTAGCGAATCCAGAACATTTCTCAATTCTATTGTTATTCGTATTCTTCAGAAATTACACTTTTACGTATAGAAAAACCTGAAAAAACCTCGGACGAGACGAGTCGCGTGATCAAGTGATCGCAAATTTTGAATTCGTAAGCAGGCATGCAACTTTCTGGACCCAAAAATCCCTGCAAACATGGAGCAAAACTTTGATAAGACGGTTTTCATTCGTGTATTCAAGCGCAAATGGCTAATTAGTTTAAAAAACTGAATACGCGCAGAATCACAGGCTGGAAAATAGAATTTTATCTTCTTGTATCCTCTTCCCAATGTTTCTGTAAGCGCGGGAACGGCTCAAATCTCCTCCCCTTCGGCCTTCGGCGTAGGGGAAAAAAGTTATGGGTTGGCAACACCGCAGTGGAATTTGCAGTGCAGCACTGCAGCGCAGCGAGCCACCTCGTGCTTTTGCGTGCCTGGCATTTACGAAAATGGCTCTCAATCACCTGAATCTTAACGTCAAAGTTCACCCCGTGGTATTATTCCAAATAGTCAGTGCTTATGAACGCCGAAGTATTGAATCGCACCGAGTCATCGGTACTCTCCTGGGTATGCAAAATATCATTATTCCGCTTCGTCTCGTTCTTAAAAAAAGTTTTAAATTTGAGGTTAGGTCATCTCGCGATCATATTTTTCGTAACAATACTGTTATTGCTGCATGTTTCTCATCAGGTACCGTTGAAAAAGGCGTGGTGGAAGTTACGAATTGCTTCTGCGTCCCGCACAAGGAATACAAGGATCAGGTTGAGGCCGAATTAAACTACGCGATGGACCTCTACGACCTCAACCACCGCGTCAATGCACAAGAAAACATCGTGGGCTGGTGGGCCACCGGAAACGAAGTATAAA
>JABFQM010001472.1:0-21009 GCA_022816865.1 Zelostemma sp. ZL-2020
CTTGTTTCTAATTGGAGAACGCGCCAGCCTCATTGTCTTCATGACTTCGTAACCGCTTTTTCTCCCGCGCCGTCGTTACCGTCGCTGCTCGAGCTTTGTATCATCGTTACGCGGCGATCGAAATTCAAGGCCACCGTCGCTGCGCCCGGGGCTGTCTGAAATTTCAGGAATGCGCCGCTGTGCGCACCGCGAAAAGAAGATTTCGTATGTGCCCGCCGACGAAATTACTTGATCCTTAATCGATCAATTCCCGCTTCCTTCTCCGTGCATTCTCTCTCTCTCTCTCTCGAATTAATCATCCGAGTGTCGCTTTTCAAATGAAAAACTCGACTCGCGACCCGGGAGGATTAAGTTTCTCGACGCATGAGAAAACGAGAAAATGTGTCGCAAAAAGCAGCGGCACGGGCTGCACGGGCTGCACGGGCTGCACGGGCGGGAGTGACAAATTGGAAGGTGGCGAAGCCGAGCCGAGGCGTCGTCGTCTCTCTGAACTCTGAAGGGTTTCTCTATGCCGGCGAACAGCGGAGCCAAGAGACATCGGAAAGCCGCGACTGACTAGCGAGAACGAGGGGAGGGTATAGCGAAAAGAAAGCGCGACGGGGCAAACGTGTTGTACTACGCGTACGCTTTTTCGCGAGGGCAAAGAATAAAATGGAAATTATTCGACGTGCCTCGCGAACGCGCGACGTCGTTCGGAAGACCGGTGGTCCCAGCTCGTAACGAGCCTCTCCCTAGTCTAGTCTCACTCTCTTGCCTCATCTCGAGGAGCGATGAAAATTCCTTTCCTAATCTCGAAATCTTTCGCTCTCTCGGGGATTTTACGGATCGGGCTCCTCGTAGTAATTGAGAAATGACGACGAGTCTCCCGCTACACGTCATTTTATTCTCTATAAGCGACCAACGACTTGAACGATTGTGTGCCGGGAGAAGAGGAATTCTTTAATTGCCTGAAAAAGGTTCTTTTTTCAAACTGGTTTACCGGCGAATTCGACGATAAATTTGGAAATCAAAGAATGATCCTTCCGATAAGAGGAAACGTTACGAAAGTTTGAAAATGAGTATTAGTACGAAATATATATATATATATATGTAATAAGTATAAGCAACGCGAGCATGCAGGTAAGGAAATAAATAAAAAGCGAGAAAGGTGCGCGCGGTGAGGCAAGTACAGGGGTTGGATTCGTGAAAGTTTGAGGTAACGGATGTCTCGTCGTGGGTCGTGGGTCGTGGATGCAGGCGGCGAGAGAGCGAGCGGCGGTCGATACGCGCGGAGCAACGCGCGCGCTCTTCGCACACGCTGCTGCTGCTGCTGCTGCTGCTGCTGCTGCTGCTGCAAGTCGCTTATAAATATTCTCGCGTCGCGCACCAACGCGCGCTCCTTGATGCTGGGACCAGGTTCACACACTTGGCTCTCTTTTTACTCGTTCGGCACCCCCAGCCCCCTTCGCCTGCCGCCTCCGAGATCTCCCTTGTAAAATAATTCGCCGCGCGTCCTCAAATTCCCGAATCTCGCGCGTTCGAGTACGAAAGTAGGGAACGTGCTAATTACCCGAGAGTACGATAATTTTCTTCGATGGAATATTTATGAGCACTAATTACGAGCTTTTTTTAACCTCCCGTGTCGCGCCGCGTGACAAAGCAATTTCGCAAATTTAATTACTTGGATTTGTTTTCAACACATTTTTTTCAATCAACTCTTTTTTTACTTTTCAGTCGTTCTCCTGGACACGACGACGGAAGAGAGCCTCGACTGGACCCGATATCCTTTTGGACCACAAGCCCAAACGCCCGGTGTACGTAACATCTTGTTGTTTTTTTACTACTTATAGGCTCTCTCACAGAATATAGTTTGACAAAAATTTCATCTAATATTCTGAATTTTTTACAATCGAGTCGGAATAACTATGCTTCGTCTGAAAAATATCACATCTTTTCGTGCTTTCAAATTCGTATCTGCTTAGACTTTAGTTGTTATTTTAGATTCGCGTTAAAACGATTGCACATGTTTTGAAGATTTTTTATTTTTTCTTATTTCTTGACAGGGTCAACAAACTTTGTTTCCTTTCGCACTTGACATTCGTTTTAAGTACCTATACCGATCGAATAATTGCAAAATATTACACTATTTACTTACACGATGTTTTTAAAATGTGAGAAAAATGCAATTTCTGGAAAAAAAGTAAATAAATAAGTAAGCACTCTGGGCGATGGAACAAAGTTACGTACAATCTATCGCTCTTTCCCTGGTCTTCTTTGACCGTAGAATGGAGCCCTGTATTTATAATACACAATTTAAATATAAACCAAAGTTTCTCGAATTCTCACTCATGAAGCCAATCTTCTTTTATTGCTGGAGGCGTAAAAGTTGAGTGAAATCAATTCTAAAATTATGCACAATTCTTGCTTGAAAATAAAAATAATACAATATTGAACTCTCTTAAAAGATGTATACAGTGGGTAAGAGGTAAATAAAATAGCAATTACGAGTCGAAAATTGGAAAAAAGCCTGAATTTGTCTTGAAGCAGGACTATCGTTTTGATAAAAAACAAGATTAATTGAAAAAGCAAAACCGACAGAAATGTATAATAAAAAATTCCGGCAATAAACTTGTACATAGTTACGGAAGTCAAGTCTCTCGTTTGCCCGCTGGAATTCAAATCACGCCCTCGAAAGCACGAAACTCGCGAGAGAAACATTGAATTGCGGTGTACAAATTATCAATAAAATCTTGGGGAAGTAAAGTTTCGTGAGCTCGCTCGGGGTCAGGCAACGAAGCGGCGGCGCCCTGAATACAAATTTCCCGAGAGTGGCTCCATTGCCTCTCATTAATGAACTAATGGATAAAGCAATTAAATTTTCATACGGCTAGTTTCACGAGATAAGATCCTGCGAATTATTGAAACGACGTCAAAGTACGTTTTACGCGACAACTTAATGAATTACGATTACTATGCCACAAATTAATTTTGAATAAATATACAATTATTCGATTACATACATTGAAAACGGATGAAGAAAGCAATTTAATTTGAATTCGATTCCAATTGGCATCAAATTGGGATAAAAGTTGTAACCCAATATTGCAATAGCAAATATCGTAGGAATTGCAATGGAACATGAAGTGCGTGCTTTGTATGATCGGGTTATTGAAATAAGGTGTTAGTAATAATGTTTGTCACGAGCGTTCCCCTCCGAGTGTTTGAAAATAATGTGCCGTCGAGGTTGTCGATGTTAACGGGTTAGTCGATTAGCAGGCAGTGTCGAAACTGTAAACTCATTAGACACATTATGATGGAGGCGAAATAAGGGTCGCGCGCGTATCAGCTCGTGGTAATCGCCGAGTGGACGGTAAATGCCCGATGCACGTGAATAAATAAGGGCCCAACGGTACCGGGATGTGGCGCGTACATTTAAATCAGAAAAATTCGCTCGTGAGTAGCGCCGCATACTGGGAATACTGGTTCTGACCAGCGACCCGGAATATTCGGCGCGCACACACTACACACAGGGAACGAACGGCGTGACCACTCAAATTTCCGTCGCGCGAATCACCAAAGATCGCTGAACTTTGTAGAATGGAGCGCGGCGCGGCGCGGCGTGGCACTCTCGCTCTTTTCAATTTTCGTGTCCGAGAAAAAAACGGACAATAAAAGGAAGGACCGCGAATAAATCCTTTCGGCTCAAGCGGCTTTCGAATAAACGGCTTTTGAAAAGTTTGAAAAAGTGAAAAATGGATCTGGGACAGAGGGCGCGTGTTCGCGTGCATATGCGCGGCCTCCTGCTGGCCCTTGCTCGGGCGCCATGTTTGTTTTTCAGTTGTTAAGAGCGCAGCGGGCCGCCAGACAGGTTTGAAATCAGTTTTGCCTTCCCACCCACCAAAACCACACCAACCACCCAACCCCTCCCTCAATTTGTGCCTCTCGCACTCGCGCCTTTCATTCGGGACCGCAAAAAAATTGCCCTCCCCCCCTGGCTATTTGCATAGAGCACGATAAATCTCTTCGGCACCCCGGCTTCTTTTTTTTTTTTTTTTTTTTTTTCAAATTAATTTTTCCTCCGAAGACATTGGCTCGTTTCGCGGGGTAGAATTTAATTGCCAAGATTTGGGAGTGAAAGAAGGTCGAAACGATGCGTTCAATGTCTTTTTTCTTTCTTCCTTTTCGAGCGGTTTCTCTGACAAGGGACAGAATTTCATCGAGTTTGCACGCGAGTATCAAGATAACATTATGGTACACCCTTTGTGGACGTTTCGACCCTTGCGCACGCGCTCACGCAGCCGGTAAGAGAGAAGAGGGAGAAAGGGAGAGAGAGAGAGATAGAGAAAGGCCGGGCAGTCACGCACGCACACGCGCGCGCCCTTCGTGCCCGCCACCCACGCGCAAATTCATCTTCTCTCGTACTAGCTGTTCAAATACTCCGAGCTAATTCCGTTTGGTTTGTTTGCCCTGACGCTGCTGCTGCTGCTGCTGCCGCTGCCGCCGCTTCCCGCCTCTCTCCTCTTCCTTTCTCGGCTCCCTCTCTCTCTCTCTTATTCCGCCTCCCTCATATACCCACTCGCGTACCTTCGTGTTACCATATAAAACATATCAAATTTACCTGTATTTAAGAATGGATTCACATCTATCCATATAAATAATGAGTCAACTAATTCGACTCCTTTCCACTCGCTGTTAACACCTCGTTTTTAGAAAGCTCTTTCATTTTTCAGGGTCGAGGAAAGCACGACATTGACAACTTTTTTTGTACATAATGTATTATCAAAATATTATGTTTCGGATTGGAAAAAAGATGGCGAAGAATATTCAGTTTTATGTACTTCATGAAGGGAGGAGGAAGGGGGGGGGGAGGGGGTAATCATATTTTTTACATGGTTTGGATAAAATGAGCAATCACGTCAATGAGCGAATGCATACAAATCATTTAATCGATATTCCCTTGGAAAACGGGAATGTATAAGGCCTATGTACTTCTATGATACCTAAATCTATTGAATTTACATTTAATTTAATTTTACCATTTCTGTGGAAATTTATTGATTTTTTATATTCATCGAAGCAAGTTCTTTATTATTTATTTATTTATTTATTCGTTTATTACTTTTTACTCGTTAATTAAATATAATTTTTTTTAAACTCGTCGAAATTCCATGACAGTTGCAATCGAATTTTAATTATAAAAAAATCTGAATCGCATTCGGTTCGATTTTTAATAAAACTTGAGCTTTATTTAAATTGATTTTTGTGTCTATTAATTGACTCTATCGAGTTACTGTTTATATTATTTATATTATTTAAACGAATTAGGGTAAAATGGAGAAGGGGGTTTCGGGGAGGGTTTTTGGCATGTGAAAAAAATGTATACATACTTGGAAAATTTGGATGAAATCGGTAACGCCCCCACTGGGAAGCGAAGCACCCACGCGCGATCGAGGGTTAATTAAATATCCACGAGTTACTTGTACAATATTAGAGGTAACTCATGCCGTATACGGCGGCGAGTCACGGTCACGCCGGTCTAATGAACCGCGCGGACGACCCTTTTTTCACTGTAAATATTTGTCAATCTAGGAATGCGTCGGTCAACAATGCTTGAAAAATCAGCCTCAGATCTTGCTTGATCTGATTATATCCCTCGCTCAATCCGTCACTCGACATTCTTTCGAGGACGCTTAAAGAACGTGGTTTTTTTTTCAACTTTCGAAGCTATTTTTTGAAATGGAAAATTATCGAAATCTGGAGGAGGGTTTTTGTCCAACTTCCATTATCTTGGTACAAAGATTCAGCGATCGAACGCGAAGCGTCATTCGAAAGGAGAGTTTCGCAGTGGGAAAATATTGTGAAGAAACGATGGGATATCGCAGGCAGCACGCATAGTTGTTACGCGAGCGAAGCGCAAAACACGAAAGATGCACGATCTCCGATTAGGGGCGACATCTAGCGGTCGATCGACACGAAGTCATACGCCGGGTCGTGATCCGTTTCTTCTTCTCCTCGTCCTCGTCCTCGTCCTCGTCCTCGTCCTGCAGCAGCAAATCGCTCTCGATCGTCTCGCGCCCGCGGTTCCTTCTTAACAACGGAAGACAACGAAGTAAGGATGAGCGACGGTCTCATTCATGTCTCGTTTAAAAATAATATGCGTGCGATGTTAAACGCACCGTGCGCGCACGCGCGACGACGATTTGCGCGGAGGAACGGCCAACAATGTTTATTAGGACCAATAGCTTTTTAACGGACTCGAATGTTTCAAGTGCTGGATTACGATGGATGTCTTTTCCTCACTCCCTCCTCCTCCTCCTCCTCCTCCCATGCCAAGGAAATGTCACTCACTCGAATTTTCTACTCCCAAAGGGCTCGTTTATCGAGTCAACCTTTCGAGGCTTTTAAACGTCCACGCTCGATTCGTCAACGTCTTTTGTAGGATTGACCAAATTGTTTCATCCGTTCGTATTTATGACTTTCTTTTTACCGTTGTCTTTTCTGTTAAGTTGGAGCCGCCGAAACTTTGATATTCATCGTTTTCTTTACTAACGCGAACAAGTCGATGAAACTGACATTGAGCCTCTGCTTCAAATTACTCAACAGGATATTCAAGCTCTTCGAAATTACCTGTATTTCCGGTTCGCGAATTACATCTGGAATTCGGCGGCGTTGCCATGCTGATTAGCAGTTTGGGCATAAATAATTATCCCTGCAATGCAGCGCGATTAAGAATTTCTTATTTTCGCAGTTGATAAACCCGCGGATACGAAGCTTGGAAAATCTTTTTTTCTCACGCTTTCGAGAAGCTAACTTTTTGATTAATCGCGCGACGTTACTTGGCAAAGTAAATTTGAAGAATTTCATTCTGCTGCTTGGTCGTTAATTTCACGGATATTTTTTTCTAGCTTTTGGAAAAACGAATTGAATCCATATGTTTTTATTAGAAATGGAATTATATTACGACGGATTTTGTACTTTTGTCCATACATATTTCTTTTGATTTTAATGATGTCATGGAAATTTACTTCACATTTACATAATGATGGTCAATTTATCAAGAACCATGATAAAGTTTCACAAAATACTTTTGTATAACATAAAAGGATAGTGTGAAATCGATCGTAGTCGGGCCTAAACAATACGTAAGAGACGCTAATAATTGATTTATCGAATTCCAATTCGCTCATTGCCGATAATACCATAATTAAATACGTGCCGTGTCGTTTAATTGAACATCGATTTCGCGTAACGAGCTTCTATTGAGATCGGACGCCGCCCTGTCGGAACACTCGCTTCGTCAACATCAAGAAATGTCGATTCCTCCAATCAGCGGCATCGAATTTTCAAATGCAAAAAACGCGGAGCAGCGTTTGATGAAAGCATAAAAGCAGCTTGGAAACGTTTTGCGAGAAGGGGTCAAAGGGAGCCGAGGGAACTCGACGGGGAACTTGGAAAAACTGCATCGTGAAATATTATACGCGTATACGTAGCTAGTCAAAAAGATTAGGCTCCGCATGCCGGCTAATCCCCCGACGCACGTTACTTCGAGGCTCGAGGATCGAGGCTTAGGGCGAGTCAAAGCCATACGGTGCGTCGGTGCGTCCGGCGTTCGTGAGAACTTGCTAAACATTTCATTTTCCACTCTCATTCGTTTCTTTCTAATCTTTTGTTTTTTCTTTCATTTGACTTTTGCGCGGTGCTTTTGCGAATTAGAATGCAATTGCTGAAAACTTGTGGCGAGTACAACGGGCGGAATTGTTATTTTGCCTCTTTTTCCTCGAAGAACAAGTCAAACGTAGAGCTATAGATTTAAAAATATTCGAAACTGAGTTAGTCTGAAGAAAATTTTTGCAATGCACGTGTTTCGCATGAAAAAGTGCCAAATCTACGGTTCAAAAAATTTCATTTCCGTAAAATCGTTTGAATACAAACGCACGATCAAAAGAAATTTTTATACAGTCTAATTTAATTGATAATTTTATTCTATGAATGAGGAAAGAATTGTTATCATTTAGTACAGAAGAGCAAAATTTTTCCAGCATTTTTTATTTCTCAGTCTTTGTTTGAACAAAAAGATTTTGGTTAGTTATATTTACTAACAAATACTTGGTATCGCTGTAAAAAATGAACCGATTGTATTTTTTGAAAATATTCAACTTATCTTCAAATTTTAAAAAGTAATCATTAACTTGATTTCATTTATTTTTCATTTTTAATGGCACAAACGATTTCAACTCGGTGTATATATTCATTGAGTTTGCTAAAAATACAAGAAAATATGACGGAAAACGGCTACGTAGAATGCAAGCGATTTCAAGTGAAAAACTCTACTTAAAAAAAGTAGAGTTCAACTAGATGAGATAAAACATATTATTAGGTACTTTATTGATGAAATTGTTTCCAATAAATTGCAAATAATTGTCTCTTGGAAAATGCCCAATCCATACTTGAATCGTTATGATAAGGGTGAAAAATGTATGGCCATGGAAGAGGTTAAAAACGAGAATCAAAGTGTTGTTATAAAAGAAAAAAACACTGATGCAAAATGGAGAATGGATTGAAGCTCCTGAAATGCTGAAATGTCAGGCACGCATTTTCGGTATCGCTTCTGGCGAGCTTCGCGGTGGACGTCGCGGAATGGGGCGCGGAGGGAGCGAGGTACGATAATACAAATGGATTTTCCTGCGGTTCGTCGATACCGTCGCGGCTCATAAAGCCCGGCTCGTTGGGCGCGCATCCGGCGCTTCGTATTCCGCTCGCGATCCTATTAATTCCTCGACTATCCGAGACCGACAGGAGCCGAGAGCAAAGGAGCGGTCATAAATGAAGGATTTATTGTCGCGCCGGCATAAGCCGGAACCGCGTTCCATCTCGCATTCCGGGGTAGACTCGGCTTCATCATTTTCATTCCGCGAGACGAGAAGCGCTCACGAAATTCCAGCGCGGCCCGCGAGATTCGCGAAGATAAAAGCGGCATTTTAATGCCCCCGGATCTTTTTTTATCCTCGCGGGAAAAACCGGGGGCGGCCTATGAAAGTTTCATCCCCGTGGCAAAAGGGAAAAAGCGCGCGCCCCCAACTTGATGAATTATTCGTGGCAATCCCCTTCCCGCCCCTCCGCGCCTTCCCTTTTCCATGGAAATTTCATTGCGCACTTGACGATTTTCACTCGCGGATACGAAATAGCGCGTTATTTTGGATCCGTTATCTCTTCCGCATCTGGCTCGCCCGCTCGCTTCTCTTGATGCTTCTTCGGTACGGGAATTTTTATGAAGCTGAAGAAAAAAACATGTTGATGCGAGGACAAATGTAAATTCGTAACGATGCTCCGTCTCAAATTTCGCGGAATGTAAGGTAATACAAGAAGAAGTTTCGTGGACGGGCAAAGGACTCTCTTGAATGTGGAAAAAAATTATCAAGTTAAGCACGGGCACGGAAGGACCGCGCGCTGGACTCTTCGGTAAACGTGATTCCGAAAGTCATGAATTATTCACGAGCGACTTATTCGTGTTTTGAAATAGAAATTAATATTTAAACAAGAGTATGACAAATGATACATTATTTGGCATTTGCATTTTCGCAACTTGTAGGTATATTTTCACGTGTGCATGTATTCCACGTTTTTTATTCATTCATTCCATCTTTTTCGTGACCGCAATGTCAAATGAGCATGAGAATAGAACGGCAAGTAATAAAATTTTATCCAAGTTTTGCTGAATATGTACAAATTATGTAATTAAAATTTGTCAATATAATGTCGGTTTAACAGTCCTCGCAATAATTTTAGTATTTTTATATTCACGTTATTTTGGTAATGAGAAAAAACATTAGTTGGTGGCCCTACTTAGTCCACTGATTTAACATTACTTTTAACAAACATTTATTCCACATTACATTGTCGAATATTCCATTTTATTCAATTGACTACATTTTTCATACGAATTGTATAATTATTGATAATAATTCAATGTGTATTGATGTTCTTACGAATGACCCTCGTTTATAAAACATACGCGAAACTTTGATACAAAGTATTATTTTCTATTTACGTATTGAAAAAATGACGAAGCAAAAACAATCTTGAAAGAAAATGATTAAAATAATTTTACGAATGGCATGTGCGAATGGCATGTTGAAAATAAGTGATTTTTCAAAATTTGAAAGAATTGACTTTGGATTTAGGATAAATATGCAAATGCTGAAACTGTCGGAAAAAAGTAAACGATTAATAATTATTATTGAGCAATGTAAGAAGGAAAATGAATAATACACCTAAATTTTTTTACGGTTCATAATTTATCTTGCCTCTTTTTCCTCGGCGAAGAAAAAAACCGGGAAAAAAGAATCAACAACTTGGCCGTCGAAATTCTCGCGGGAAATGCAAAATTTGATTCCACGAAATTCCAACTGCGAGTCAAAGTCAACGGGAAAGCGCGCAAAAGTTTGCGCAAAGAGAGTCGAAACTCGGCATCGCAATTCCAGCGGAGCGAACTACGGAGCTGAGAGGAAAGTGGTAAACAGACAATGACGTGGGATAAGGCGAAGGGGAGGTGGGGGAGGATATTCTTTGAGCGGCGCACTTTCCGACGTGCTCATTTCTCCAGGGAGTCCCGGGGGTTACTCGATTCCTCGGGACGCCACAAAGTAGCCGAAGCTTTTTATAGGGTCGCGCGCGAATCGTGGCCCTTGCGACCTCGTGCTAGCTCGCTTTTCCATCCGAGATCAGCGGCCACACCCCATGGCTTCCAGGATGCGGCAGCGGCAGCTTTTCTTTCTCCTCTACGATTTTCCTCCTCGGCATCCCCATGGACTACGCGGCGGGTCACGTCCCTATCGTCATGGAAACACAGCCGAACATCGGCCGCTCCCCCGGTCCCCCAACTCTTCTCTCCTTCTTTCTCGTTAGCTTGAACCCGCGCGCCCCGAATCGCAATGGGAAACGTTCGCGTCCGGGTGCATTAGGAGCGAGAAAAGGGAGACTCTTACGCTCGTGCCGATTCCGCCACCACGTCGCTTTCATCCCCCGTCCCGGCCGTTAATCCGAGCGTCGATCGACAAATTGGACGACTCCTTTATGTCGCCGAGGGAATCTTGTTTTTTTCTCCTTTACTATTTCGCAAAACAATGCCGCATCTTTTGTTTCAAACGTTTTCGAAAATTTCTAAAATACACGACACTTCTATCCTCATGCACCCTCGGAATAAGTAGCAGCGCTTCTCTTTCATTCCGCTGTCAATCGTGGGGGGGACACGATGATTCATCCGACAGAACGAGCCCTTTTCACGCGCACGTTTTCACCATCCCCCGGTGAAATGTGTATTACTCCCCTTACCTTCCCTTCGACGACGCGAAACGACTATGGAATAGCTGGCGGAAATCAGCGAAAACTGCTGAGAGGGACGCACTGGCTGAAGGTGGCAACTACATACCACCGAGTTTCCCTGCCCCCTAAACCCCCCTGCTTTTCTCGAAGGGTCGAAAGTCAATTTGCACCAGAGACTCGGGATGGCGCGAGAAAAATAAATGGCCGCGCCGAATTGGAACCTGGGGGAAAGTTCGCGAGTTTGCTATCTTTTACGAGCAACCTTCGTTCTTTTTCTTCCCTTTCCTGATGCCTCTTAGAACACTTTCCTCCTGCCGTACGTCAGGCGTTTCTTCTGGATCTAAAAAAAACCTTATAAATGCAAAGGGAAAAAAAGAAAGTATCATATACTCTCGTGGTTTATTTTCTTTGCTTCAACATTTTATGGGAAACGAGGATTTTCGAGAACAATTATCTGGCAAACATTATTTCGTTTCTTTCGTTTCGCGGTTGAAAGCGACGACGTACGTTTGAAGCGCGCTATTTTCCACTCGAACAAATCCCTTTTTTCATCGGGGAGTGAACATTTCTTAGCAAAGTTGCTTTCAAATTGAAATTCAAACATTTCTTTTGATTTCGCGTCCACACGCACACGATTAAAGATTCCCTCTCAGCGGCGGCTCATAATGCACAGACAAAAGCTGTAATGACACGTAAGTGGCGAACGCGTACTCGCTTTTGCGCCTCGCCAGAGAGAAAAAGAGAGAGAGAAAGAGGCGCTCGGCTTTCTGCACTTTTGACTTTCTGTGCGTGCGGCGTACGCGCGAGTGTTATATGTGATTCGAGTGTCGCTTATCCTTCGCACTCACGAGCTCGGAGCCTCGGACAAGCATCAACTCGACATTGGTCGTTACGTGTACCGTTCCCGTTGTACGATTATTGCGCGACGATTATCATAAATCCCCCAAGTCTCCTGCCCATAGTAAAACACCTCTTATTTTATCCGCGACAAATTTAAATGACGTTGCTTTATGCATTCTTTTTATACAATTTGGCGCGATTCGATATTGACGGTTAATATGCCCCATGTTTTCTTTGATAAGATTGATCGACCGTATTTCTCATTCGTCTCATCATCAATATTCGCAGCGACTGTCGAGGCACGAAGGAAAGAAAAAAATGCTGATACGCGAGAAAAGGAAATAATGTCGACTGCATTCCCGCACCGCGAGGGCTTCGGGCAACTACCCTAAGCCCGGCGAAAACCCCACCCCCGCATCATCGCGTAATTGACTACATAATGGATTCCTGCAAGTGCAATATGTCAAACTGACGTCGCGTTCGGGGTCCTTTGCACGAGGGGCGTTGGTCCATGCGGGGTCACCCTCGCGCACAGGGCGATATTAAACCTCTCCCTGAACATCGCGGACTAATTCGCGATTATTTTCTGGAACGAGATCGTCGGCGAGCCTAATCCAATTTAACCCATCATTGCGCGCGCGACGCGTTAAATTTATTGGCTAATTCGTTGTCTTCGTTTTCTCGCGCCCATGATTGAATTTGATTGCGGCAACGCGAACAACACTTTTCCCTGGTGGTGCAATTTTTCGCGGGATTACGTGACTCGTCCGAGCAGCGTCCTCGTCTTGCGTGAAAAAAAAAAATTTCCAAGAAACCAAGAGAGATTGTAAATCAGTCGAGCACCCTCGTAAAGGAGCGGAACGCCGCGCGCGCGTACCCGAAGGGAGCCCGTGGCACACTTTTCCCCCGTAATTTTTGTCCGCGCTCTCAACTTTTGCCCGTGTAATAACCATGTATGCGCCTCCGGACCCGAACGACGGTGGCGAAAGACGGCCAAATGGACGCGAGATTCTTATCGGCGGTCGCGAGAACGAGGTTCGTTCGGGGCACGAGGCGTTCGTTCGACAAAACGTTACCGCGTTATCTCGTATACGGCTCGTAATCCACCGTCGTTGCCGCAGTTGCCGCCGTTCGGTTATAAACACCTCCTCCGATCCCTCCCAAGTCTAGCCTCATGATAAAGCCTCGCGCGCATATAATGTCGCTGAAAGAGCGTCGCAAATAAGACGCGTCGACCCTCGAGGATCTAATCTCCTCTTATCCAACGAGCGAGTTCTGCTACTGCATTTTTTCCGCGTCTTTTATCGAGGGATTATTTATCTTAATGAAGATTTATCCCTGCTATAAAAATCCATTCATGAGCCACTCGACTCGGGGACGTTTTTCGGCGATTGCATTTCGTAAAAAAATTACGAGAAAAGCAACGAAAGCTCGAGGAGAGAATGTCCCTTGTTCGTACTACAGCCCCGTCTACGTCCACGTTCCCAGGCTAAAAATAGCCGAAACCTTTCCCGCACTCGTGGATTTCTCATTACTCTCATTTCTCGTGTCCGATAATCCCCGATCGATCGATCGCGACGTCGGCAAGTGCCAAAAACGACGAAAAAAAAGAAGAAAGAAACCACCAGCTCCAATTAAAATTCATTAATCTTCTCGGCAATGCGTACCGCCGGGGTTTTCGTGCGAGCGATCAAAGTCGAAATCATCGAACATGCCTTATGGTATTCTTCACGCTTCGTTGCGAGCGCACTTGTCGTCCATGGTCCGTCGAAATCTCCCCCCCCCCCTCTCTCTCTCCCTCTCGAGGGTCGGAGACGTAATATTGTCGCCGTAATCGCCATTTTGAGGGAGCAAACTGCGAAAAGGACGACGCTCGAGCGACAGCGAACAGAGGGAGGGGGCACAAGGGCACGAGGGAGACTCGAGATAGCGGCAGTTCGGATCTTAATATATATTAAGAGATTGGATTCACTCACACCAACTTGTGTCGCGTGTCCCTTTGGTAGTCTGAGATTTCGACAAATCCACGTCGTCGCGATGATTCCGCGAAGCGCGCTCTTGGCGGAATATTTGTCACCGTCTCGCGACTCATTTTCATTGCAACGCTCGATTATTACTACGTCGTTTAGAAAGAAAATGAATGTTTTTCAAGCTCTCTTTTTCGTTGTTTCAGTGGGTCGAGGAGTCGTTTACGAATTTCGACAAGGGCATAAATTGGAGAAGCTACGTGGTGTGCGATGTCGCCTACAAGAACGTCAACAATTGGCTGTGGACGCCGTTTATCGAGAGGGGTCCGGCGAACCGGATATACATCGAGATCAAGTTCACGACCCGCGACTGTTCCCTTTTCCCCGGAACCGCCTACAGCTGCCGGGAGACCTTCAGTCTCCTCTATTACGAGTTTGACGCGGCTACCAAGGAACCACCACCCTGGGAAACCGACAGTTACAAACAAATCGGTACGACGCTCAAACCCTCTTTATAAGAAAGCCCCCTTCATACGTAGCCAATCCCTTTCAATCCCGTGAATTGTCGACAGGTCGAATCGCAGCGGGCGAAGGGAGGTTCAACACTAACACCGAGGTCATCATCAACACCGAGGTCAAGTCGATACCGGTGACGAAAAAGGGCGTGTACTTTGCGTTCCGCGACCAGGGCGCCTGCATCTCTATCCTGGCGATCCGGGTTTACTACATCAGCTGCCCCGAGGTCTCGGTCAACTTTGCGCACTTCCCGGCGACGCCGACTGGTCGCGAGGTCACCGTCATCGAGCAGGCCTTCGGCACTTGCGTGGCCAACGCGGTCAACATCGCCCAGGGCCAAGAGTCCAAGCCGACCTTCCTTTGTAAGGGAGACGGCAAGTGGTACTTGCCTTCCGGCGGATGCCACTGCAAACCCGGTTACCAGGTAGCACGATCCTTTCGCGCGCATTTTACCATCTTCTCTCGATCGGTTGTCATTTTTGCCTTATTATTTTTCTAGCCGGATAAAGAGAAACAGCAGTGCAACGAGTGCCCCATCGGCAAGTACAAACACGAGGCCGGCCTGCAAAGCTGTCAGCCCTGTCCGACCTTCAGCAAAGCGCCAGGACACGCCTTCACCGAGTGCAGATGCGACGCGGGTTATTACAGGGCACCGAAAGACCCGAGGGACACGCCTTGCACCAGTAAGTTTCTCAGGGAGTTTTTTTTCAAGTTCCTTGTTTTATTCAATTTCTCGTTTCCAGAACCACCCTCGGCGCCGCTGAATCTAACAGTCAACTTTGTAGACCAGTCCACTGTGATACTTTCTTGGAACGCCCCGAGCTCTTTGGGCGGCAGGAACGATACGACGTACCGGGTCGTCTGCGACGCCTGCAGTATCGGCGTCAAGTACATTCCGAGCACGGTGAGCGTCGCCGCCGCATCATTGCCCCAGAGATGGGCGGCAGTAATCGGGCTGCCAAGCGGTCAACGAATTGTCGCTACATTTTCTTACGTTTTTCATACAATTCCTGGATCATTGCTTGCATTTTTGATTTATTTATTCTTTGAAAATATGCTCTCGCAGCAAATAAGGGCTTGTCATCTATCACGATTAACATTCCAATGTGAATTACTTATTTTAAAATTGTAATTTATATACATTCCATGTTTAATTCAACATTTAATGTCATCTGGTAAAATTTAAAACTAAAAATAAGAGAGCAATATTGAAGGTTCTTGTCGAAGTTGTAAAATTCAAGTACCGAGTTCGCAATAACAATCCAACTCAATTTGTTTGCAAAAGTAATAGAATTATCGTAAAGGTTTACGAGAAAACGTAAACTCTGCTTTGGTTGCATTCTCGAATAAACTTGCAACTCGTTTATCTTCGTTTCCAGGAGATCTTTAACGATACAAAGATCACGATAACCGGGCTGAACGCGGTGACGACGTACCGCTTCCAGGTATTCGCGGAGAACGGGGTGTCGCCGCTCGCCGGCAAATCCGAGTACGTCGACATCACGGTGACGACCGAGGCGAGCGTCCCGAGTCTGGTGAGCAACGTCCGGATAACCAGCGTCAAGAGCTCGGAGCTCAGCATCAGCTGGGACGCGCCGATCGGCGATGTCGGGGGCGACAGTGACCTCGTCGAGCGTTACGAAGGTATGCGCGCATTTTGTCTCCCTCGCGATTGTACGCGATAAAATTGATAAACGTCGAATGTCACATTGCAGTCAAGTGTTATCCACGCTTTGACGACACCACCAACGCGACTGTCATTCAAACGTCCGATCTCTCGGCGTCGTTCAAGGGTCTGAAACCGTCGACGGATTACGCGATTCAGGTCCGGGCGAAAACGACGCGTGGCTGGGGCGAATACACCCCGGTTGTTTTCAAAAGAACCCCTCACGCCATGGGTCTTGGTCAGTTTCAACCTTTCTTTTTCTATCGAAATCACGTTTCTTAACGCCCTCTTTTCTTCTCATCCCTTTCAGATTATGTCGGAGACGATGACAACATGCAAGTCCGAATAATCGCCGGTGCCATTGTAGCTGTCGTCGTTCTTCTCGTCATCATTATCATCATGATCGTACTGTTTTTGAGAAGGTAAAGGACGCGATTCGATCATGCAATTATTTGCCATTTGGAAAAAGGAATTTGAATGATTGCCATGGTATTTCTTTTAGCAGAGCCTCCGACGAGTGCAACAAGAAGCAGCCGAGCGACTGCGACACCCTCGAGTACAGGAATGGCGAAGGTACGTCGGCTCGGGCTGCGAAGCACGTGTTCTCTCATCGTCAAGCTCATTCTTTCGCCCTAATCCCCCCATTCTTGCCTCATCTGTCTCTCTGTCTGTCTATTTAGAGATATATACATATATGTCATATATTTACAACCTTGTCGCTGCTGTCATAGAGTTCCCACCGCACCCATGTGTTTTGTGACTAATATATGCATATACATATATATCGAATAATCGTCTCCCCCCCCCGCCCCCGCCCCCGCCCCCTTGACCATTGTCATTCATTATTTATCATGAAAAATACTTTCCCATGTAGAAAACAATGGATAAGCAACCTGGTTGTAATGTCTGAGAATCCCCGTTTGTTAGTTGAAATGAGTCGTGTACATAGATAAAAGGATCGAGTTCGATGACAGTAAAGTGAGAGCGATTGTAAAAAAAAGAAAAAAGTATGTCGTTTTTTTTTAATTTTTTTTTTCATTAACGAGAGTCTCGACATTTCGGCCCAATATGCTCAAGCGCAATTTGTCTAACCGAATTCTTTCGATTCTTTCTGTTTTTTTCATGTGCGATTTATCCTACACTATCGAACCTGCCTCCATGAACAAAACCCACGAAAACCTCTGAAAACAATGTACACAATCGCCTGCTACCCAACCACAGGACTAGTTGTGACCTACAGTAAGTCTTCTCCATCACCTCAAATTTGATTTTCTTTTTTTTCTCTGCAAATGGTTTGCGCCGTGTTTTTTTATTTTTATGAAGGCTCGTGCATGCGGGGAGGTTTATTTTTCAATGTGGTGTTTCAATTGCTGTTTCGTAAGCAAGTAGAAGAAATTAAAATTTTTGCATGCGTTTCGATGTTGTGGAAAAAAAGAGCCAAAATAATTTCTCACCTCTGTTCCCGAGTCACTTGTAAAATACACCTGCGTAGTACTCATGAGTTTACCTGCGTTGATTTCTCTTTTGTTTGCCGTATGTGAATCAGCTTGTTGGCTGTTGTGTTGTTCACAGTGCACTGCAAAATGGACAGTTCACCGATTGTGACAACCCATGCCAACAACAAGAGCAAATCCTCGTGTAAGTTTCCATGTTTCCTTTAGTTGGAAAGCTTCGCGGGCAATTTTAGTAAACTTGAGGTCTTAAAGTTGTTGCATCTTTTGGCAGCGCGCCATTCGCCGTAATTATAGTTCAAAACGAGTCGCAAGAGAAAAAAAAAAAAATCATGCACGAATCCTCGCGCAAAGTGTCCCGTTTGCGTTGTTGCTTGCTTGTTTCTTTCTGCCTTTCATTCTTCTTCTTCTTCTTTTTACTTCTTCTTCTACTTCTTCTTCTTCTGCATCACGTATGCTCATCTGTTGTAATGGCTCTCGGGTCTCGCGCATTTTTTTTATTTTAGGAATTTTATTCGACAATTTATTCCGTTTTGGAACTTTTAATCTGCGAATGTCTGATGAAACGACTCGAATCTAATTTTCAAACACATTTAATTGAAGCTATATTAAATTTTTAAAACAATGCAAGTCCAATCCAACAATGTCAACTTGTCATTGTTGTTTATTAATAAGAAACTAGATTTTTCTTGTAAGATTATTAAGGTTTCTTGTCACTAGCAATTGATTTTCTTTTAGTTACATTTGCAAAATTTTAAACAAGGTAGTAAAAAACAAAAAAATTATTTGAATTTTAATGCTAATTTTTTATTCGCAGTATACCTCGAAAAACTCGCTGGAATAAAAGCAATATCACCATAGACATTTGTCTAATTAAAGAAACCGTTTTTTACTTTCAAAAGTACCATTGCTCCAAGTTTACAAACATTTTATTTTCAGCAACAGCAGTTTTCATTTCTTTGACAATAATTATCAAAGATTTGCAAAGAGTAAATTCGCATTATTATAATTTTTTTGTATCTATAATAATAATGAAGAATGTAAAATTGTAGTATTTCATAAAAATAAAATTAATACACTTTTATTTTGGTATAACAGAAACAAAACTCTTCTAATAATAGAACAAATTTCCAGTTTGAAAGTTATTTGGCAACCTTCTTAATGATTCAAGTCGGAATTTGTATTTATGTCATCTTTTTTATCAGGCAAAACTTCTCTCTCTCTCTCTCTCGCTCGCTCTCTTTCTTGATAAAGCGGCTTTTCCCCTAATCCACGTTCGAACGGGAACTGTACTCCCACCACCATGCCATCAACTTTCTCAGTAAGGTCGCGTTTTACATGACCTCACTCTTTTCGGTGCTTCTTGGAAAACAACTCCTCTACTTCTCCCCGAGACCGGCCTTATCGAGGGAGAGAGATGACCGTAGTGTCGAGAAACAAGAGCAAACATTGTTAAAAAAACGTGTTCTTAATTTTGAAAGAAAAAATTTCCATTTCAAAGATGTAACTTGTAACGATTTTCACGTAAAATATTTTGAAATGTTTTTGAATTCTCAAAACTTTGAAACTAAAATCTCAAGTAACAATGCAATGGAACAGGTAATTTTATTGAATTGTCAGCAGGAGTTTAGTGAAAAAATTGCACGTTTTTTTAAGAAAGATTAGTACATAGTTGAGCCGTTCATCAGACACCTATCGCTCTAAAGCGAGACCCGACAGGTAAAGCGATGAGACTGTCGATCAAATGAATGACGAGTTGGATCGACAAAATCGTCGGTTAATAAAAGTCGGTCCGGTTCTAGACTAGAAATAATGATCTTTCATCCTTCTGGTCTAAAATCGAGGGTCGAAGCGCGACTCGATTTTGCACCGCGTCAAGTTCTTTTTATCAAAGCTAGCATGAGATTTGGCTGCACTTGAATCTTTGGCGGCTTCAGTATTTGTTCCTCGCGAGCTCGCGGATTAAACGGCTATTGGCATTTTAATCCGAAAGATGGGGAAAAAATGCTCTTCGCGCTCATTACCGAGCGTCGAAAAACCAAATCGATTGGAACAAAATGCACTTGGGGAAAGCGAGAAAATCCGTCAAAAATTCTCAGCGTCGGCCCGTGTGTAAATATAATGAATTCTGTTTTCGTGACGTTGCAGTGACCACGCCGCTGTTCACGCCTGCAGTGGGAGTAGCCGGCGCGGGTGCAGGAGGTGCTGGAGGTACCGGCGCCAGGAGCTACGTCGACCCTCACACGTACGAGGACCCGAACCAGGCGGTTCGCGAATTCGCCCGTGAAATCGACGCCGGTTACATCACCATAGAAGCCATCATTGGTACGGTTCCCTCTTTCGATTTTCAACATTTTTCCAAGAAACGCCGAGTTTATTCTGAAATTTGGTACCCCGTAGGCGGAGGTGAATTCGGCGACGTGTGCCGTGGAAAATTGAAGCTGCCTCCGGATGGTCGATCGGAAATCGACGTCGCCATAAAGACGCTGAAACCGGGCTCGGCGGAAAAGGCGCGCAACGACTTCCTCACGGAGGCCTCGATAATGGGCCAGTTCGAGCATCCCAACGTGATATTCCTCCAAGGTGTCGTGACCAAGAGCAATCCGGTGATGATAATAACCGAGTTCATGGAGAACGGCAGCCTCGACACTTTCCTCCGCGCCAACGACGGCAAGTTCCAGGTGCTCCAGCTCGTCGGCATGCTGCGCGGTATTGCCAGCGGTATGCAGTACCTCGCCGAAATGAACTACGTGCACAGGGACCTGGCGGCGAGGAACGTGCTCGTCAACGCCGCGCTCGTCTGCAAAATCGCCGATTTCGGCCTCAGTCGGGAAATCGAGAGTGCCACCGAGGGAGCGTACACGACCAGGGTACGTAACTCGTTGCCTTGCCCCGATTCGTGACCGTTTTTGCCTATGATCGACAATTAAAGCATTTAATTGCCGACCGCTGCGAACGCTCACGAAAGGATTAGAGTTTAGTGGAAGAAGGTAGCTCCGTGGCGTAGTTTTTTCATGCACAGCCGTAGAAAGTCGTTGGCGTTTGTTTTTTTTGTCATTTCTTTGCGTTCCTTGTGCCGCGCGCTTCTGTGAAACGTAGTTCCGACACGATTCGTGCTTTTGTAATGCTTTAATACGTAATTTTTTCGCATTTCAGCTCAAAACTTTGCCGAAAGTAAGTATACCCGTTCACACTTTCCGTAGAGAACGCTATAGATGTGTAACTCGATGTACTTTTGTAGCCATTCGTGTCGCGACACCTTCTTCCG
>JABFQM010001473.1:0-21005 GCA_022816865.1 Zelostemma sp. ZL-2020
AATAGGGCCAGAGCCAAATTCAGCGTTCGCAAATCAGGACATTTACACGTCCAATGATATTAACAGTTTATAACAATTGTAATTGAAACTCCGGCAAAGACAATATTCGACCAGTAAGTAAAATGATCAATCTTTGCTGTAGTGTCAATATTTCTTAGTTCAAATCAATTTCAAGTATACTTTTCTATTGTTGACTCGGAACAACATCTTAGTTGTGCGCCAATAGGGACATTTACCTTACATTAATAAAATCATGACGATTTGTAACAAATATACAAGCGTATGTTGCCAAAAATCTCGAGGGAGAAAATTTTTGGATATGCATCCTTGGAAGGATACTAAATCGGGTGAGCTCATCAAATTTGGTTATTTATCTTTAAAAACCAGCTAAAAAATTTACAAACTTACCTCGACCAGTGGCGTTTCCGTAGCTTTGAAATATCGCTTTGAATGTTTTTCAAACTCGTTGTTCACTCGAATTGCATAATCTGCGAGTTCCGTCGAATATACTACAGCAAGATCGTAGAGTTGTATAGCATTCAGCGCCACATAGAACGGATTTCGATTTGTGAGGTTATCTAGCTGAAAAGAAATATTCATATGAACATTTTCACCAAATTTCCGAAAGACCGTAATTTATGAAGAAAAGTAAACAAGAACTTACAAAGACAATAGCAATGCCGTGTGCTCTTCCATATGATCCGTAATTTTTAGGAAGGACGACTAGCATAATTCCGACGTATTGATCATTTCCGAGTTTCACATTATATGTACGAACATTCTTTGTGAAACAATTTGCAGCAGTTAAGACATGACGATGACCAATGCCTGAACCGACACACCTTAATATATCCGTATCATCATATATTTCGAGCAAGTCATGTTCAATACCTTCTCCTGTATTATTAATGAATGAAAAAGATTTAAATGTACGATTCCATTAATGGTACTAAATATAGGGATCGGAAGCGGAAAATTGATACAGGACACATGCAAATTTTTTACACACAAACATTTTTGGTAGAATGATTAAACTACATCTACTTTATCTGGTAGAATTTTCGTGTTGATTTTCATTATTGACCGATTTTGGTTTTCGGCCACAAATGTCTCCATTTATATTCATTGTCAACGTTATAGAAATTATTGCAAATTTGGACAAAATGCATAGTCAAAATTCCGAATCGGTCTAGTGTAAAAAAAAACAGAAATATCGATACGATTCCGCAATTCTTGATACTTGTGGGTCCGATGCAACTTTATGAATAAAGAGTTCACAATCTAATTTTCATGGCTGTACAATCCTTTTTTAAATCGAAAAATATCACCAGTTATGTATGGTTTTTGTTTTGTGTTTGTTTTTTAAAAGAGATTTTTCGACTTACCCGAACAAATGGAACTTATAAGTACGGCAACAAGTATCTTAACAACGATCGGCATGATTACCACTCAGTTTTTCTGACGTTAATGTGAAAAAGGTAAAATATTTCCATTTATATAGGCAACTTTTGACGAATCAATAATTGAATGACAGGTGAAGTGGGGATCCAAGAATTTTCGAGAGGAAATCATTTTTTTCTCTTGTCCACATGCTTGGCGAAATTACAGGAATGACACGTACGCTACGTGATACCAGCAATAACATCGCGTTGTTCCCGAAATTGAATCGAGCTTGTTTAAGTAACTGCCACAGCGGTAACGATTATTTATCGTTAAATGTCGATACATCTTTATCTTATCTATGCATCCCGCATGCACATAAAAGTTTGCGGTAAGTTTTGCATTTTTGAGATGCTTTCTCGAGATTCCTGTTTCCCACTTTTTCCGTATACGTTCGAACTTCAAAAACACATCGTATCTACGTCTGTAATACATAGAAAAATTACAGGTTTGTTTCTAAATATTCGAAACATATTGAACGTTAATAATTAAAAATGTAAAGGGCCAATGCGGGTAATTGTGACACTAAAACGCTACATTAATCTTCATCACTGCATAACCCCGACATTATCAATATTTACGGGTTGATTTTTTCGATAAGTTCTGAGATTCGTACATTTCTAGTTTATGGAAAAATTGTGGTAAAATACCAAAAAAGACCCATAGTTAATAAGTAATAATTAATATAATTAGTAATATAATAATCTCATAATTAATAATTTTATTAATGTCACTTCCGGACTTGCAGAATCTGCGTAATATACTTTTTACCTTTTCAACAAATAATCAATTCAGTTTTATTAAATTCTAGTTTTTAAATAACATATACGAGAGGGAAATTCTGGTGAAGCAATTGACAAACGACGTAATCTGGAATTTCCCACTTGTCAAAAAACAAAAAGTCGAAAACAACTCCATGTAAGATAATGTCAAGGAACATGCCTATATAGTATAGAAGTAACGTTCCTTTTGAAAAAACCACATGAATCCCACAAAAGATTCTTATATGTTGAATTCCTATATGTGAGATTTTGTCATGGGAGTTCTGTGTATATTGGAATCCGTCCAATATTGATTCAAACAACCAATAAAACAATCAATTCAAACAATCGATCGATGTAGTTTTATATAAGTTTCTCTACTATTTCGGAAAGTTTTTAAAGGTTTTGTAATTTTCACTTCAATTATTCGAGTTCTCATTTCGTTATTCGAAATTTTTATCTTTTTTAGAATGCGACTTCACCAATATCTACAATACTTTTACGTATCCGAAACAACGAGCAAACGTGTCAGTTGATCTCGTCGCATATTTGTGGCTTCACTATCCGGTCGTAAATAAAGTCATAGATGAAAATAAAAACAAATCGAAACACCGAACAAATGCACCTATCACTTCTGGTACATAAAACCCTCATTCGTGTGTCTCATCCGTGTGCTGTGGTATGTTGGATCGCTCTTCCCACAAATTCGCCTCAACAGTGTAGCGGCACGATATACCAACGCAAAAAAGCGTACTCTGGCACAGCCGCGAATGAAAATCATGCAAGATGGAACTAGTCGACTGTTTCCAACATTCACGGACGTTTGTTTTTAGTAGAAAAAGTGCACGTTTAACTTGTGCCAGTACAAATGTTCTCAGCAATTATAACACGGTACTAAATTCCAGTTGGTCCGCAATTCCGTAAAATCTTTAAAAATCAATTTTCTTCGTCTGAAAAAACTGAAGTTTTGGTTCTTTCAACTAAATACTTCAGTTACTTCAACGAAACAATTCTCAACTGAATGTTTTCAGTTGATCTGACTGCAGCACATTTTTCTCAATGCAAAACCCCCGCAGAATACAATATCAAATCGTTTTCTTCCAGACAAATTTTAATTCAAAATTTATATTCAAGGAAATTTATGACGCGATTTTCTCGCTGTAGATTTCATTATGAATTCAGAGATACAAAGGACAGTACGTGGATGTCGAATGAAAAAACACATTGAAGAGAGAGAAGGTAGGAAAAGGAAGAAATCGAGTTGTCGCATAGAAGAAAAAGGGAGATTCGCGAGGGCGGAGGGTTGAACTGCAGGACCGCGTAATATAATTCAGTAAGTTTATGACTGGCCCGAGGGAACTATGGTGGTTTGCATATAACCAGGGGTAAGTTTGCCGCGGGCTGAGTAGCACAAGAAAAAGATAGGTAGATTTGTAGCTAAAGAGAGTGTATAGGAGCGGCAAGGGGAAAGAGGGGTCGAATGGTTCGACCGTATTTCTTGTCTGGTGAGCTTTACGGTGCTAGGCTACGTTATGACCGAAGAATAGATTATCATACCGTTACGTCTACGTTACTCTCGCGTTCTTACGCGAAGACGTTTCTTCTGCTTTTCTCAATCTGTTTTCATCTACCACTTTTACATTGATTATGCAACACAGGAACTTTTCAATGTACGTACAGCATTGGAATGAGGTACAAGAAAACAAGTTTCCGCGTATGACATTATAATCACCAATCTTTCGTTAGACCAACATTTTCGTAGAATGCAATGCGAACGTTGCTTTTCTGACTTGCATCATTTGGGATGTACGGAAGCTGTTTCCGCATACGATTATCGTACTTTCGTTTAGTTTGCATTGTTCGTAGAGCAAAAGTTTCTTTCTTTTTGCTCAATATCGTTCACCACCATTAAAGCAACTCATACGGAATTGATCTGAATGTTTTTCGAGCGAGGCGCAGGCCCCCGAGGATTTTTGTTTCTGCAAGAAAAACATTGCTGCGTATTCAGAACACAAATGTATTATGTTAAAACTAGACTTTGAAAAACAAGCGCCGCAAATTTGGTTGCAGATGGTGAAATGCATCAAAGATTCTCTAAAGAAAACTGTTTCGTGGAATTCTGATTAATTCACTTTGTAATTGACTCTGATGACAGAATAAAGGTACGAGTATCGTCGTAAAAAATTATGTCGACAGTTCTCGAATATGTACATTACAGACGCATGCTCTTGATGTCGAGAAGGGCCATGTCATTACGAAATGCAAATGAAGCAGTCGGATTGTCGTTCGTTCAATCAGGCCGCACAGTGTGCCACATAAAATAAGCGGCGTGCATAACGCCGTTTAACCAGTTAGGGCAAATGAGAATCGAAAGGGCGCGAATCGCGTGCCGGCCATATCACGACACGCGTCAATTTTTCCTTTTCGCATTTTAATAACTTCACTGCAATGTAACATGCGTCGACGGACCCTTGTAATCTGAAAATTTGCTTTTACCATCATTCTGAACTATTAAAAACTCAGCCTCTGTGAAATCTGTGAAAACACCCTCGAAAAACGTAAGCGTATATGGTACATATACGTTCTTAAACCCATATATTATCATGGTATATGATAAATTATAATACGATATGATATGAAATTACTTTTTAAAAATAGATAATTCAACGATTTACACTCCCATCGGGTTTTTGCAATACTTCGATATACATTTGAAAATATTCAACATTACATTGAAGCACGATCGGAAAAAACTAGATGGGATTTTATTAAAATGCAGAGAACGAATAGAAAAAAGAGAAGTCGTGGATGGTGGGCTAAGATGAAAGCGGGCCAGTCTCGTTTCAGAGGTGACAAGGGTGGGTCGAACCTTTGGTCGGCTCAGGGGTGGCTAAAGTGGGTGGCTCGGTGACGAAAAGGGAAAGAGAGAATAGGGAAGCATGTAGGCACGTGACTCCTCGTGGCGCTGCAGGAGGCGCTCTGGTATAAATGTGCGAGCTTATGTACGTACGCACATGGGTTGAAGAATGGGACGGATTGACGAACGATCTATTACACGAAATACATTATCGTCGCCTGAATCGCTTGCGATCCCCGGATGCTTGCGTTAGTGTGGACTCTGTCTACATACGAGACTCGAATTTTAGCATCAAGGACTGTGTAAATATGTGTTGACTGCATAATTTCATGCGATATCGAGAACCAGGGTTATGATTCCTGCGTAGCAATAATAAACGAGCAGGTCTTATTGTAGCTGACCGATTGGCACGTGCCTTGAGCCGGTCAATTATAATGCGCGATTTGATACAGATAGCTCGCTATTGCAATCGTGTGACTTTGATATCTTAATTCGATGAAGTTGGCTTACTCTTTACTGAAATCTGGGTCCCTTTGTTTGAGTGCTCACGGTTGAAAAAAGATTCGGGTGTTATTAAAAACACCCGAATCTTTTGATTCAAAAACTTTTTGATTCTCATTAACACGTAATTCCGCGTTACGCCCTTCACTGTATTCGAAAGAGATTTCTTTCTCTGCGAAAATTGCAAACTTCTGCAGAATTTCGACTTGGTCTTGTCAAAGAACATTTCTTTTCATTTTGATACGCAATGTTCTACAACAGTTGAATCTCGAATCTCTAATATTTGTTTGTAAAATGTAAAAATTGTTGAACAACATTTATTGTTCGTAACATTTGTCAACCTCCGCATATTATGGAGATAACAGCTAATAAAAAGCTCAGTGCTTCGGTATCGAACGCTCTTCTTTACATTTCATCCTATGCCGATGACATCTAAACCTCTTTAATGATCGTGAACTTTATGCACTCGTAAAGAGCAACTCTAGCTGAAAGAGTAACTGATTGCTCTTCTTGGCGCATCTTTTAATTAGTCCGACGAGTTTAAGCTTTCGAAAACCCGGGTGTCAGCCATTTCTTCGATGCCAGGCGAGGCGTAGCATTATTGTCAATGCAGAAACTTTTTTAATGTTGCAAAAAGTTGTAATCTGCCTGGCAGAATACTTGATGCGTTAACATCACCGTGTCCAATTTAGAAAAATAACGATGAAATTATTGTTGCGTGAAGAGTCGTAGCGTGACGCGCGAAACACATGGAATGCCGCATCGTTGGGTCAAGAGAGGCTGGAGCATGGGTCCAGAAGCGCGGATGGAGTGGATGGGTCAGTCGTGACGTGAGTTTTGCTATCATTAGTCAACGGACCGTCGCAGCTAGCATTTCGCGCATTCACAACAAAAAAACGAATGAAAAATTACGCGCAACGATTCGTGAAACATAATCAGTGCAATGTGACAATAACATTTAATCTCGTACTCGATTAACTAAAGTGGAAACGAGCTCTGCTGTTGACGCTAATTTATACGTGATTACGCAGATTATGATTTCGTAAACCGTTCAAACCAATGAAGCAAAAGCAGCCAACGTACAGACTTCAGACATAAACAACGTACAGACGTAAGACACATCGGAAATCGAAGAGTACCGGCGACATCGGCAACTGCGAAACTAGTAATCTTGATGATCTAATGTAACGAAATTACTACGAAATCACGATGATTCACAAAAGCACGCGAGCGATGACGCGAGACTTCCTCGCTCACTCTTGAAATCCCCTTTCCTCGCCGATTCTCGTTGAGTTGATGCTAACAATGTTTGCAGATATATTGTATCTCACGCATCACTTGCTCGACAAATTGTTTTATAAACAGATTATAGCGACAGCCGCTCAGCCTGTCCCTATTCGACTCGCTGTTACATGTTTTCTGGGGTTGCGCACTCAAGCGGTCAGTCAGATAGCTACCTATGTAATAACAGCGGCAAACAAAATAACGCAATCACCATATTTTCTAATTATTCGCAAAACTTGCAATCTGCTTATTCGTGGACTGGAAAAGCCGTATACGTGGCCTGTAAACTCGTATTGCTACAATGCTTTCTTTACTACCTGATTTACCAGCCGGGAAAAGATCTTCAGGCCTAATTAGACCTGAACAGATTTAATGAAACCTGAAAAGTGGACTGTTCAGGTCTGATTTGATCTGAAACCGAAGCTGTTGAGATTTATTTCCCGGAAAACATCAACCGACGAAATTTTTAAACAATGTGGCATATACCGGATAATACGGCAATCGTAAAATTGAAGAAAAAAAGTGAGAGAAGCCAGAGCTTCGAGCATCTCAGGGAAGAACCGGAAGCGAAGGGTCGACGGTATGTCGAGTTAAATGGCATATCATAAATGCAAGACTATAAAGCCACGCGACCGGAGACGCCTGACAGGCGCGTCGTAACGTCGAGACGTTAGGTCTTCCGTTGTTAGGTGAATAACTAAGTTTCGCATACTGCCATTCTGTGCATACATGTCTAACATTGAATACTGTGTTGCTCTAGGTTAACTGCAGCACTTAGATTACGGGTCATTAAGTCCTAGCGTAACCGCAATAACGACACATTTGAAGCCCGGTCAGCGGGTAACCGCTATTACATAGCCAATGAGCTACGATTCTTGATTCACTAGCTCTTCCCAGTTTCCGGATGCTGGCGTGCTACGGCATAGTCGATTCTGCTAACTTTCTTTTCTTCCCCGAGCCTTTGTTTCGTTGAAAGTTTGGCCATTGTAGGATGTTTCAATTTTTTTACTGCAATATGTTTTATTTTGTAGCGGAATGTATACCTCGCTTATCGATCGATCCATCGATGATGGAAATGGAATCATGCGTTGCTCGCAACCCCGTGGATGTGAAAACTGTTACCCATCTATCTAATCTCGATTATAATTTTCTTGTTAGCTATAAAATCCAATCGAAGCGAGGATAGAGTGAACCGAAATATTATCTAGCGAGGAGCGACAGAGCAGATAGCGGACCAAAGTCTTCATGGAACGGCAGGGAAAGACGATAAATGAAGGATTTACAGAAAATAAAGTCATTATGACAAACGACAATACGCTCATGTTTTGCTAGTTTTATTTTATAACTACGATGTTCGGAAAAAATGTCCTTTTCCTGCTAATCGAAATTGATTTATCGCATCGTCTTAAGAAAAAACATGGAAGGAATAAGTTTTTTGAAAAAGGCTTGAAAACGTTTTTCCGTACGAAAAATTGTATGGAGCTTGTACAATTCTCGAATATAATACGAGCCATTGTTTGGCATAAAAGTAAAAATTTACAGTGTAAATTAGTTTATCGTTTTTATTACAAAAACTCTATTACGTACTTCAATTTGTTACAATTTCATTATTTTCTTCCAGAACTTAATCAGAGCACTAATAAAACGAGCTGTTTTTCGATTGAAAAAGTTTTTTAACTTGAAACAAAATCAGTAGATACCATGAAAAAAACTACTTTATATTCGTTTTAATAGAACTTTTTGACTCATAGAATTTCACATTTCTCTCCTTACTTCGAGCAAAAAGATTACTGATTTACGCCAAGAGAATATACACCGAGAAGAATAATGGGTGCATCTCGCTTCTCGCGGAATATCAACGGGAAAAGGAGAAAAGAAGATGATGTCAAATGAAAAGGAAAAAGAAATAGAAGGTGGAGCAACAGAAAGAAGCAAATACCATGCCAGAAGAATCCTAGCGCCAGAGAACCCAGCGATGAGTGAGTGGTTTCCTCCTCTTCTTCGTGCCTGGCTGACTTCAGACCACGGAGTTGAATCAATTAAAGTTTAATCCGGAACTTGAATCGAGAGAAAAGAGCTCGTATATCCCGTCGTCTTCGACTTCTGCCATCCACCTTTTTCTTCACAACGAACTGTTTTTGCTCCACAATATTGACCCACCGAGTATACCCAATTTCGTAACAAGTCAAGGAAAGAAAAAGGCCAAAAACCCAAATGATCTTCATGACTTTTCGCCGATTTACGTGGAAAAGTGTGATCCAACGTGCTGTTCTTGAAACGCGCAAGGACTAATCGAATTTCGCACTCGCTGGGTGAGCTTTTTTATGTTAAAAACAAGTTCTTCTTTCCCAGATATGTCGGGGAGGATTTTAGTTAATTGCCTCGAGCGGTAATAACGTTTACCACGTGGTTCGCATCCGACGGCACCGCGAATAACGTGGTTTTTGGATTCGCCGAAGCGCAAGATAATTTCTCATTTTTGCTTGGGACAAAGAGCACCAAATCTTATTGTTCTTTCGTCGGTAATTAAGCGGACCAAATTAGTTGGCGATTGTTCTTCGTCAGTGAAAGATAATAAATAAGATTCCCGGGAAAATACCCTTAAGACCTCCTCCTACGACTGCTCCTTCGTGACGTCGAAAAACACGACTTTTGCCATCTTCCTCGACAGGTTCCGCATTTACACAATCTCGTTCCATTAAACTTGCTCAAGGAAAATTAATAAGCGTTTCGAGCTGTCTGTGACGAGCGTCTTTTTCATTGTGGCAATTAGAATTGCTGCAATTTGCGTTTCTCGACGGCTCGCAAAGAGCAAATTCATTTTTCGTCCTTACTTTCTGTTTCTACGAGTGTAATTACGGCGGGGAAGCGTAAAAAACTAATCTATCTCCATATTTATAGTGATCGGATTAAACAGAAATGCGATAAAAACGCTAAGAGGCATGAAGGTTCCCGACTAATAGTGAAAATCCAATGTTGAAACATCGTTTCGCAGCAGCATGCAAAGTGGTCTGCGGCAAAGCAAATTCGTGATCGGGCAGTACGTCAAATAGTTGCGATAGTTAACCCGGTTAGGGGCAATCCTGAAGGCAAAGCGGGGCCGACAGAATAGGTGAAGTGTAAGGATGACGAGATATGTGTGTACGTTCGATACGGCGAGAGCTGATTGCAACAGTGGGTAATGACGACGACGAGGGTGAGCAGTAGTCTGGAAATAAGTAAAAATTTTAAATTTAGTTACAGCTCCGACGCGTGCCCGTGACGTGTACGTGTATGTTTCTTTCTTTGGTTTTTTCGTTCGTGTGCAAACATGCGTACGTTCGCGTACATACTTAAACGGTACACATACGCGATGTTTGCAATGTCGCCGGTGTGCGAAAAACGGACCAAGGATGACTCAGCAATGGCAGGCCGACGGGAACACGAGGACCAGTATTATAGGGGTGTGAGCTTAATGAGGGCCACCGAATTTTACACCAACTTGGCTTTTTTTTCGTACAGTATCAATGAAAGCGTACAAATGTGCCCGTTTTTGGGGTGGGAAGACTTGGGAGGTTTGACCGTAAGTGAAATCTTATATTGAGTGATTATTTCATTTATAATTAGTGGAAATTGCCTTTAATTTCGGCCGATGAAAAATAGGAGCAGATAAAAAACCGTTCGTGATTTTTCAAAAATGTCATAATTAGAAACTTCCAAAAACTTGATGTAACTTTTGGAAATTCGTGAAAGATTGACTTGAAAATCGACTCGTTGAAGCTTCCCCAATCAAATTTTATGATTTGTTAATACGTTTGAGGAAGTACAGTAGACTAATTCAGAAAAACAAATTGTTGTATTCTCTGTTTTAAAGTACAGTTGAAACTATTTAATAATGAAACGCTGAAAACAAAGAAGCGTAGAGTGTACACGCAATTAGCAGTAATTAATTGGAAGTCGAGAAAAATTAAATTATTGTCACGTGCTTGAAAACGCCTCGCGATTGGTTTAAACGTTTGTGAAAATTCGGCACAAAACGTCTTTTTCCATTGCTCCGCCGTATCACAGATTTATTAAAAAATATTTCCGAAGTTTCAAAAATTAGTGCATTCCAAAAAAAACCAATTCGTCACTGCACATTTCATTCGCAATCCAGTCGGAAGAAAGAATGGCGAGCTGGAATTTCCCCAATTTAAAGACTTTGAAAAATGTGTGTTCATAACTGCTTTACAGCCGAAGTGTGTTATTTGTCACGCGAATGGCAGCCAATCGGTGATACGAAGGACGAAGGGTAGTAAAAGGAAAGGAAAATTCAACAGTAAGGAGAGGCACACGGCTGATCGACTCGAATAGAGTTTCTTTCGCCTGCGAGCACCGCGGGGTTCGACGATGATAAAAAAGGGGTGTGTATATCTCTGTATGTGGTAGTTTCATACGAACGTCCGAACAATCTGCAAACAGATTATTAAAGTATCAAAACTTGTCTCATAACTTACGCGGTTAATGGCCTAAGACATATATCACGCGAAGACTGCGACGCGTGTTTCGTACGTTGCGTTTGATGCTGGAGAAATGATATACGCTTACACGTTTTGTCCAACAGATTGACTCACACCGCTCGCCCATTTTCTCCAGAAAAATATCCGTTCATTTTTATACGCTCGCGGCGATCAAGTGCAGTCCATTTCCACGGCGTCCCCGGCCCAAGTTTTACCGGAATCGAATTTCAAGCTTTTCGATGACACTTCTTCGGCGAAAACGCTTTCGATATCTTCATGTGTCAAGTGCTCGAAAACTTATCCGGAGTAATTCGCCCTCGAGCGGGATTAAACTCAACTCGTGTTTTCGAATGCACTTCGTTCTTAAACCTCCGCATTAAATCTCGCCAGCTGCAGCATCCGGCTACGGTAAACTATCGAAAAAAGACTCATCGCACGCATGGATTTTAACGTAGAATGCGCACCGTAGTTAGGGACGCTCGCAATGGGATTGTTTTAATGCCATTTAAACTAATCGAATTAGAGAATGAACCGATGTGGAGATACGGAGAGATAGAGGGTGTCGTGGTGACGGGGTGGATGAGAGGGTGACTTCGTCAGCGGCGGGAGTAGTCGCGAGAGTCGTGTTTGGGGGGGAGAGGTGGGCATCGTGGCACGCAAAAGGGGCGCGTGGATTGTCGTCACGTTTCACCGTAAACTCTACAGCTGCCAAGCACAGCGACCGCTCAACCGGAAGTAACGCGACTACTGCCTACTACAACGCGCCTCTCGTTTCTCTCGTTTTATTTTCTCTTCTTTCGCTTCTCGTCTGCCTATTTTTTCCCCACATTATCTGTTTCGCAAAATGAACCTCGTTATTCTTTTCTTCATATGTGCTAGGAAAAAATTTATACGGTAACGAGGATGCTCATTAAGGATAAAAACGCTACTGATACACAATTATCGAGTCGGTCGATTATTAATATAACATCATCGAGAATCTAAAAGGAGAAATATTGCGGAAACGAATGACGAGCGTTTAAGAACAGTTTTTCATCGATGAAAAACAGGACATTTTGTCAAGTACAGCTGTAGAAATATGTAATTATGTAATGTTTATGAGTTTCTTCGGGTTTAAGAGAAGCCAAGACCGATTACTTATGCGTGTTATCGCACGTGAGCGCATTTCAATTATACATATATTACGAATGTTCAGTCGTGAACTGTACGAGCCCGTGCACGTTTTACAGTTAGAGGCACATCACGAAAATATAAAAGACACAAATTTGACTAACGCGCATAATGTATTGCGCCGACCCACCCTCTAAAAAACACCCCAAGTCTTCGTTGCAACCCTCCAGTTGGTATCGCTCCGCCTCTACTATGAACAATCTTGTCCGCTCGTAACGCGCGATCGCGACAGTCTTTCTTTACATATGTATATGTATGTATATCCTAGGCATGTACGGTACAATTTATTTGGGAATGTCTTTTTTGTCCTCTTGAACCTTTTCTCCTCGAGAAAAGGTGCATGATCGATTTTTAGACTTTTCGGTTGTTTTTTTAAATTTGCGTGCCTCGAGAATAGAGATCAATGTTACGATAATGATAAATAAGAGTATAACGATAAGGAAAAAAAGAAGTTGGAAGAGTTTGAGAGGCGCTTTTTGTCAGAATGCTTCTTCAACGAGGACGATGTGACGCAGGAGTAGTACAAGATACCAAGATGACTGAAGAGAACTTTGTTAGCGTTTGCTTTAATAAGGGGGGAAAGAAGATTGAGAGCCGCAGTTTCTATTCAGAATCTGGGGTGCTAGTAGCCTTAAAAGATATTACGAGGAAAGCAAAGGAAGGAAGGATTCAGGCTTCATAAGCTTGAAGGTAGACTAAAGAGGACAGATCGACTTTAAACCAAGCGAGCAACCTCGGACCGAGTTTCCTTTCATTAGTCGAAGTAGGAACCAGTGTAGCGCCGACCAACGAACCAGCTAGTCAGCCAACGAACGAGCCGACCTACCAACTAACCACCCATCCATCTCGACCCAACCCATTCCGATCTCGATCCACTCTCGTTCTGGTGCGCTGCTTCTTATCTTGCTTGCGGTTGACTCGTTTTCAATGAATACAATGCCGAGGAACAGATCATATTGAATATGGAAACGGGGAATCAACGAGTTCCACTTCGGTCGAGGCGGATTTTTACAAGGACCTTTAGTCTTTGTCTGGAAAAAAATCAGTTACGAAAAATGTGAAGCAAAGTATGAGCTCGTATTGGTCAATGCTGTTGGTGGATATGATTGTCAATACGATCCGGGAAAAGAGTACTTTAATTATCGAGTTGGCGCGCTATTATTGCTCTCGAACGTGGAGTTTTACAAGACGCATATAGGGTATTTTTCGTAATTACTGTTTGTACTTTGTATACACGGAATGAAGTTTACAGCAACTTTACTTGCAGATAAAATGACATTTTTTAACACAGATTTTACTATACAATTGTGGAAATTTTAGTTTTAAAAATCAGTTACATTTCTTTTGTCTCAGTTCAGATAGTGAAAAAATATGAATTTAATATCTAATTTATTGAAAAACAGTTGCAAACTCGAATTAACCTTTATTCTAAGAAAACTTTGAAGACCATTTCGAGGAGGAAATTACTGGATATTTACTTTACTTAAGGTTCGAATCTACAACCCTAATCTATCTCGCGCCATCTGCTTGACTGCGCTCGCATCAATATTTCATCAAGAATGCGTATCCTCTTAATGATGCATCCTTTTAATTAGTTCCTCAAATCGTCGACAAATTTTTCCATGAAATGAAAGTTGAAAAACTGTTACTGGCAGACGTCGGAAAATAGGGAAAAAGTGCGCTGTAGTTCCTTTCAAAAATCAAATTACAACAACTTGTAGAAGTGACTTTATTTGTTTTGCGGTTGCGATAAAGATAACGTAATGTAAAATGCATAATCGTCGCATGTAATTTACTCATTGAAATCGTGAAGTGTAGAAGTGTAAATCTCGCAATGTAACAAGATTTTTATTAAAGACGTATTATTTTTTGTAGCGCAGAAATCACCACAATCGCCTAGTAATTTCTATTAGCACTAGAGCATAGTACATACACAAATGAACGGGCCAATTACATCGATAAATTTACCACATCATTTCGCAAAAAAAACTTGTCATTTTTTTATTATTTATGTTTCACGTGAATGAAAATGGCGTTGTAGTATTGAAAGTGTTAATTACACATCGATTGAATACAAAGATTAACACTTTAGTGAAGGAAATATGATGACATCCGGTCGAAGCGTATTATTTACAAACTCTCGACGCACTTTGGAGGGTTCCATTCGGGTTATAATCCACTGCATTCGTTGTACACTTGACCACGAATACGACAAACATGTCAATTACGACTTATTTCTATTCTACACACATACAATTTGAAGCATTTCATAATTCCATACAAAACTGGTAAAACATATTTGAATTTTTATCCAAATTTGACTTAAAAAATTCGCAGGATAATAAATTGCAAATGTACAAAAAGCAGAAGAGATTCACAACGTCCAATATGTTATTTAATATGTTTCCTCTGAAAGAATTTGAAAATGTAATATATCCCTCCAGGAAGCAATATCGGATGAAGGTATAATTATTTTTTGGAAGCATAAAGCTGACTGGAAGATTGTGAAAGAGAGCAGGAAAACGAGAAGAGGACATTGGAGTGCCTCTTTCGAGAAAGAGCATACTTTTTGTCCTAGTACGACTTTTGCAGGAGGAAAGCATCGACTGCATGCTATCGTTGAATTTGAAGAGTCACTCAATGTAATTCGCGTGTTCAACGAAACGAAGTCACCAAGAGATGCGTCTCTTGCAAGAGAAGCAGAAGCTTTCAACGAGGAACGTCTGAAACGGGATTTATAAGCATCCTAAATCCACTATTTCGTTTCAATGTACAAATGTATTGAAAACTTCTAAAGCTTCTAATGTTTAATACAATAATTAATTTCCCGAGAGGATCGTATTGGTCTCGATATAAATGGGAGTGAAAGTAACGCTCAATAAATTCTTTTAATGCTATTTGTATTCGTTTTATTCGCACCCACTTCAATATCTCGAAATTAAATATTTATTTATCGTGTCTGAAAAAAATACATTTTCCATGTTTTGTTCTCAAAGTTTCCAGTATCGTTTTCTGAGCTACTTCAGAACGATGGTCGTCGACAACGGTTTCATCATAATTTAAGTGCCAAACTTGACAGTAGAGGTACCCTTAAGCTTTCCACTCGTTAAAAATGTGACTCTGGTTATGTTTCCTACAGAAGAGCCTGCGCATCAGTAAAATTAGTATACCAGCGGAATTGGATACTCGTTTACAACAGCTTGAATAATTTACATTACACTTTCTTTTGCCTGAATTTCTTTAATTTGGCTGAAATATCATAGAATTATTATTCCAACTATTTCTTCCATTTCATATGCGTGTAAAACGGATTGAGTAAATGTCAACGAAAGAAAAGATAAACGAACATCCGATGCAATTTGATTCCAAACATGTCTTGCAAATTATTCGTTATCTCGGAACAACGGACTGTACACTGATAAAGAAAAATCTATTTACGAGCAAGTTTTTAGTGTACCATTCGAAGTTTGATTGAAAAATATTGAAGACAACAACTCCCGTGCAGCCAACGTTGTGTGAATTTTCAGACTTATTTACACGTTCAAAAAATGCATGGGAGTGCATGATGAGTTGCAAAAATGTACAGTAAATCATTATGTGCTGTAATGAATAGTAGGGGGAAAAAGGAGAAATTCATCTCGCAGTTTCTGAAACAAAAGGAGAAATAAAAGCGCCAGCAATAAGGCTCTGGAAATGGGAAACAGTAACAGATGCCAGTACTTTCGATTCGAGTTTCTCTTCATCCCTTTTGGCTCCGTCCTTTCATTACGTTTATCTTCTTCTTCTTCTTTTGTTCTTCATTTTCCAGAAAAAATATACTATTGTACGCTTTTCGTTTTCATTGTCTCCAGTTATTTATATTCAGACTTTTTCGATAAGATTTTGAGTGGAAAACAAAATTACGAAACGAGCGCTTGATACCTTGGTCGTCAAAATGTCAAAACCCTGGAGGAATCACAGCAATCGTTCTGTACTTACGAAAATACATCAATCGCAGTATTTCGGAACAATTTTTTCATTTATAGCGCGCAGTTGCATGGGCATAAGAATGACGAGCATTCTTTTTGTGAATTCACCCTTATTTGGGTCTAACGAAGAGTTGAAACGTACATGGCATATTCCGCATATTTGTATGCAAGCCTGCGAAATGACACGTGATGCCCATGCATGCGTCAAAAAGGGGAAATCGCAATACAAAGACGACTTGGAACGTGCGAAAGGGGCGGCTGCAAATTTTCCTAAAAGACTCTTATTGCGTAAAACGCATTCCCCTTTTTTATCCGAATATCTTGACGTCTGAATAAAGCTTTATCTCGCATAATCCTCAGTGGTTCTTAATTATATTCCACGAAAAATAACTTATCATTTTGCCCGAAAAAAATCGCGAATCTACTTTACTTCGATGCTTTACTTCTTGCAATTAGCGCGGCGTGTTCGGTTCCACGAATCAATGGGATCACTTATTATCTCCAAGTACCCCCGATAAATGGATGGCGGAGTACTATGAAAGCGAAAAAAACAATGGCGAAGAAGAAGAAAAAAATTGGCGAAGCCTGAAACGAGGAGTGCGGGATTTTCGCCGTACTGAATCGACGAGAACTCGACGCGCGAAGCAGACAGCAGACTCGTATCGGAGTGCTCTACGCGATGGTGAGCATCAATTTCAGCAGGAACAATATGGAACAACAACTGCAGTGGCGCGCTGCCGAAACGACTCTAGCAGTTGTATATACGCGATGCCGAACAAGTCAAGCGTTCGATACACAATGGAAGCGGCTTAAACGGTAGTAATTATATTTGCGGCTGAGTATTGGCTGGATGTTTCGATAGACCGAGACGAAAAGAGATGGAGGGTTCGAACACAGAGACCAGAATTCAATGAAAGGAGTGAAAAGGACGTAAATGCCGCGTTCGTGTAAATTATTCAATTTTATTTTCGGAAATGGTTATAATAAAGAACCGATCAGGTTTTTCTTTCAATAATCAAGTTGTCAAATAAAACACAAAAGATGAGAGATCAGACATTTCTTCTGACTCGAGAGCAAACGAAGAAGATTGTCAAGGGTATGAAAAATTCACGTTTGCGATGTAGCACACGAAAATCTAAAGTTTGGTGTTATGAAAGTTGAACGAGGCCGCGCGTTAATAAGATACAAAACGATGTAATGCATAACAAACTGACTTTAATAAAAAGCAGCGCCGTCAGCAATGGTCGTTATCTTTCTTTGAAATCGTAAAGCGTAGGTGTACGAACGGGAGGGCAGGGACACGAGTTGAGCTTTTTCCGCACCCCCACGATTATTAATGGCAATACAAATCTCAAGAGTCATCGAGGACTCTTCAATCTGAATGCCTTCTGCTCGTGACGTCACAGAGAACACGGTACGAACACAAACGCGTGCCTACAGTAGGCGCACGATTTGTCGTGTTTTTATTTAGCCGAATGACTCAATCGTTTTGATTTGGCGTCCACGTTTGCGCCCCAACGGGAGCACTCGAGTTCTGTATAGATTTGCTCTGGTGTAGACCTCCAATTAACTTTGCTGATTACATTGAACCCACCATCGCCATGTACGATAGCAATCGTCACCAAACTCTGTACTACTCTTCTGCCTTTGTCCCAGCAAAGCTTTTCATTAAAGTACGCAACATTAAACTATTCAATTATACCTCATATTTCGATACACCTTTGACTTTACGCCTGCAGCAAACATTGCTGTCGGCACCCTCGATCAAACTTGAAATCGCTACTGTCATTACGATCGGAATGTGCTTGAATTCATGAATGGTTCAATTGAACTTTGTTCCCAAATAAAGATAATTCATTGAATTAAATTTCCTGAAAGTGCGGGAGTTTCAGTGGTATGTTTGTTTTTCTGTTAAAGATATTTAGAATCGATTGATCACTTTTACATGTGAACCGCAAAAGGCGAAGTCGATCAGAGGCCAAGTATAGGAGTAATACCCAAGATCGAAGGCTCCGATATTCGCCTGAATGAGTACCATGTAATCACTGGCTAACTATCTGATAGATACCCGGGAGCTGTTTCGATACCCCGCGTCAGTCGCAGTTCCCTCGATAATAAATTTGTACGAAAACCGTGTGAATGCAGCAGTTGTGTGCGTGATTGAACGAGCGTTACAAAAGTTGTTTGCGTCGTACTGCATTACATCGTGTTATTGTTTCGCGAAATTTGAATAATTTATTCCGCGAGCAAAATTTGATCATTCGGTTTTGAAAATTTGAAAATGATGAAGCGTACGATGAAATTGCCTTGAATCGGCTTTCTTTTATACAAAAGTACTGACGCAAAGTACAATCCAGAATTCGGAGAGGTGGAGGAATAAAAAAAGATGCTGGAGGCACGTAGATAGCATCTTATCGCGGCCGATCTGTTGTCCTAATCTTGAGTGACGTTTTTGTGCAAGCGTTCACGACTCCCTTTCCCCTTACTCCATCGCTCTTGGTGTCTTTCTCAGGATGGGTACTTGCGCTTGAAATTCTACGGAAAAGGCGTATTGTTGTTGTTGCTGTCCCAAAGTACCAACGTTCCCTTTACACCCTCCCCCACGCGATAGTCACTTACGCCTCAAAGAGCCCCGATCAAGTCACCCTGAGGGTTTCGGCTCGCATACAACGAACGCCATTCCCGACACTTTAGCCACGTGGCCGAGCCTCACCATGACAATGAGACGATTTCATTGTCGATGGCATCGGATCATGCAACGCTTACAGCGCGACGGTTCTGCGCCCTTTTTAACGCTTCAGCAACTTTTCCGGTGCAAATGCCTAGTAGAAAATGTACAGTGCCCGTGTATGTGTGTCTATACATATTATTACTTTCTACGCGCCAGAAACTGGCAAAACGCACTTTTTCAACGTCGAAGAAAAGATTCTTTGCCATTTTTTCGACAGTCGGAAAGCAATTCATTATGGATATTTTGTTTTTTCGTTTTTCCCATCAATTTCGGTTATCGAAATATTTAGGCGACGAGAACAAGGTTATCGTAAGAATCATTTATTTGAATTACTGAATCCTAGGTAGAGAACGTTGTTGAATGCTTAGAATCGACGTATAAATGTTAATTTTTGTACAGGACTATTTGTTAGTGATGAAATAAAAACCTGCCAGGACCGGTTTAACCAGTATTTATTTCCAAACAAAGACATTTCATCAAAATAGCAGAGATTCACTTGCAATTAGGTGATAGAATATTTCTAAATCTTCTGATCCGCAAAATTGTAGCCGTTTAAACATCATCATAATAGAACGCTTCGGTAATTTTTTCAGGTTTTAAAAAAGTATCAAATAAAGTTTATAGGAATTGTCTCAACCTAGGGCTCTTTCCCCTAATAAATGACGTACGGAACCGCGAATTCAGTTATAGTCGATACGCGCAAGCTGGATAAAACAAATGGAGGCCTTTGTCTAGCGGGAGGTCGTGTACTTGATTTGTTTTTCGGAGGGTTCGTAATTCCAGGGCCGATCCTCGTCGGTATCAGAAAAAGGGAACGGGTCAAATAAATTCGTCCCGGATTACGACACGTCACTTTCATATTTATCGATATACTTCAGGCAAATGACCGAACGTATTTTTTTTATCGCGGCTCCTTCTCGTATCTTTGCGCATCGACTGTTTCGGATCAGTCCACGTCGGTGACGCATCGCTTCTTTAGTCCACGCATTTTTACAAGAATCAGTGACCTGTGATTTTCAAAATTCCGGGAGATTTTTCATCTCGACTCTTCGCGATACTTCATGGGGGAAGAACACGTGGAATGGGGGAAAAAATCGATCTTTGCCGAAAATAATGTCACGGGATTTTTTTGCTAATCCGAATTCGTTTCGTGGGCGAAAAACCGCGCTGGAAAATCTCGATGACAGATGGTTTTCGTCACTCCGACATTTCGCGAAATAAGGAGATGTTACTGCGAGTTTCTTTAGGTACAACAATATGTCACACACATTCTCGAAACTCGTTCATTTCTTTTTTCCGCCCCAAACTGAGGGGTGATTCGTGTCTTTCCTTGGATCCTTCACCTTTCTGCGAATTGAAGAATAGTATTCTTCAGATCTTGTTGCGAATTTGCTACACGTAAAAAACTCGGTAAAAAGCTCTCGAAAATTTGAATTTGAATTAAGGTGGATCGATACTTAAATGCATGGGTGAATTAGAAAAAATATTAATAACGCAACGTCATTAATTACATTTAATATCCCAGTATAATTTATTTAACAACATCTTCTTCTTCACGAAAAAAAATAAGCGACTGAAAAAATTGTGCAAAATGCTCGTAACGAACAATTGAACATTTTAACAGTTTTTTAAAAGAAAAATGTTTATTTCTTAGCCAATTTGCATGTTCGATTATTTATATTGTTCAAGGGACTATTTGCAACAACTTGACCGTGGCGTTTTGAAAAATATTCATTTGCCAAAAAGATACATGCATTTGTTTAAAGAATTGTTGACCTTCTTACTGAACAAATGCATATATCTTTTCGGCAAATG
>JABFQM010001474.1:0-20969 GCA_022816865.1 Zelostemma sp. ZL-2020
TACTATACGAAATATTATTTCTTTCTTTAAAGATTATCCGCGTGATATATCTCTCCTGAAATGATGGATTCGAATAAGGTCGAAATCTGGTACGAGACTTTGATCCGCAGTATGTTTAATCCATTTTACATCCGACTTTATCCGCCCAGATAATGTATGAAATCTCTGAGACAGTTTGAATTAGTCTGTTTATATCCGTTCATGCTTGTATGTACATGCACGTTTCGTCTTGTGAAGCACGCGCGACTCTGTGTTGGTAAGATAACTCGGGACTCCTCTCACTAGAATACGTGCCCTCCCTCTCTCTCTCTCTCTATACCAGTCCCTAATTCGATGTTTCGCTTGTTATCTCTTGTTTATGTGATAGCAAACCCCGCGAAGATTTGCAAGTATTGCGTGCTAATCTGACAGCAAACGCAATCGCATTTGTTAATCCGGTGAATTAGAGGGCGATTGCGCTTGAAGAATCCGACACTTGTAACACACGGATCAGCTTAATAATTGAAAAGCATTCGGGCAAAACGCGCGCGCGCGCGCGCACGTGCCGGGTGTAAAGTATCGTAAAATTTAATTACCAAGATGAATTATTCAGAATGTTGGGGAGAGAGGAGGAGTCGCAGTTTTTACGGAAAGTAAAGGAAAGGATTTTCGAAGGGAAATCAGGAGCGGATTTCACACGAGGGGAACAAGAAATGCCGCTGCATTTGCATGCGGAGCTGACGTGTAATCATTAGACCGCTGCGCGTACTTGATGCATTGTACAAACAGGAAAAATTCTGAAACCCTCTGTGCTCTTGAATATCGAAACTCGGGACGTTAAATTATTGCCGAATCGAATTTGGACGGGAAAATATGTTAAACGGATTTCATTGTTTTGCAATCAAGCTTCGATATTTACATTGCTGATTCGTAACGCGCTTTTTCATCAAGAAATTCGTTAAGGATGGCAGCAGCCAATTTTTTCTTAATACACAAGCGCGCATGCGCGATAACGAACAATATAATCCCAAGCGGATTTTCCCGTAAGTGCTATTTCTATTGGATGCTCGTCCCCGTGTACCTGGAATCACGTATGGAAATCGAAGTTCGGGATTTTTCGATTATTCCGAACAAAGTCCCTGGCACACAAAGCCGTTCACTCCGTTCCCACGGCGTAAGGAGCTTACCGGCCTTATATTTTTTTACAACAAATTTATGCCATCAGCTAAGCGAAATCGTCGTTTGAGACAATATTTATGTTCTCCGGTGCTTACGATTAATCGAGTCACTCCATTTTCACCCTCTCGAACTTTTTCTCCGTTTTACAGGCACGCACGCTCTATCCATACTTTGGATTTTTGTCAAAGGAGAAAAAAGGAGTCATCTACTGCACGAAATCTGTACGAAATACGAAATAGAAATTGGAGATAAATTCAATCAAGTATTTATATTTCACGTCTGCGAACTCTGGAGCTTGATGAAAAATTTGTCCAAATCCGTTAATTTTAGTCTTCTGCAGACGATAAATTGTGTATTAAACTCTCTTCTTGTCTACGTAATCCAAAGATTTGCAAGTTTCTCCAAAGTATTTTTATTTACGAGAAACGAGTGAAAACGCGTACATTAAATGAAAATAATAAAACAAAGCATTCTCAGAATTGAATGGAAAGAACAAAAAAGCTCGTTACTTTTATAAAAATATAAATATTCCCAGCGCGGAATAATGCGATTGCGCACGTTCTGATAAACAAATTTGCATATTTACTCCCAACTATTGTTTTTTATCTAGTGAAAAGCACGTTTCGAATCTGAGCACATGCATTCCGCTGCTTTACGAAATAATAGATTCGTGACTCGATTCAATATTTCTTTAGCAAAAGTGTTATTTGTTTGCATGCATCGTACAAACAATTCAATTGAACAACGAAGCTTACGTTTTTACGAGATTTCAGATAATATTTATCGAATTAAATCCACAATGGCTTTTGATTATTTACGTTATTTTTATCGAATCCAATAAAGCTGGTATTGCATTTGTAGTTATAGCTCTGATCTCTTGCGACTGACTGTCTAATATTTTCTCAACAAATACCTCGCACACTGAAAAGAATCTATTATAGAAAACAGCGTAGAGTGTGGAAACATTTCACGATCGCATTTTCTCCTTCGCCTCTTATCTCTTTAATCTCGGATTTCATTGACGTCCAAACGTCCCCTCTATCGTCTCAGTTTGCATTCCTCTTAATATTCCTTAAAGCGTCGTTTCGTGCGTCTTATCCTTTCGGTCTTCTCTATCTTTTGGCAACTCATTCGCGGAGCTCATTAATCGAAGAAATTTGCATACGAGATGACGACGAGCGCTCCTGATAATTATTCACTATAGCGAGTATATCGGCTCTTCGATCTTCGGACTTGAATTTAATAGCGTACTACTACTGTCCGCCCTAAAAGCATCATATTTTACTTGCCCCTTAACTTGCCCCGCGCGATTCGCCATCGGACCTCCTGACGACCTCGCCATGTGACCCTCTCTCCGCTTCCTCTTTGTTTCATGAGTGACACGTCTTTTTTTACGTCTCTGCGATGGGTAAACTTGTGATAAGATGTAGCCGGAAAAATTTCTCTTATTACTCTGATATCGATGTAACCTTTTCCGTTTCGTCGTGACAAATAATATCGCCACTTTATATCAAACATATGAATTTCAATGAAAAATGCATACATGCTGAAAAATCACGGAAAATAAAGCAATGGGAATGAACGAATGAAACACCGGCCATCCGGGGGTCGCAGCAAATATTTTTCCGCGGCGATTGAATTCATAAATTAAATAAATCGAATCGAACGGCAGTAGCGTTCGGGACGTAATTTTTCAATTTTCATGAAAATATGAGGTAGCGCGCCGCCGCTACCGAAAGGAGGAGCAGAAGGTCTCGAATTTCTCAGTGATCTGTCAAGTGATCTGTAAGGTAACGTTGCTTGGCAGTAGATTCGAAACCGAATTTCCAGAGAGGGACATTTCCATGGAGAGATACTCTCGTATACGCGGTGTGCTGTTTTGCTTCTCATCTTCTTCTTCTCCTCCTAACCCCTTCCCTGAAACCACTTCTGTCAACCTTTAGTTTTATCAATTCGGCACGATTGCACGATCGTGCGTAACCGTCTTTTCGAGCCTGAGAAGTAAAATCCGATACGTGCCCGGTATAAATTCGAACGGACGGCATTCGAACGGACGGCATTCGAAAGAGTGCACGCTGGCCCGGGGCCCGGGCCGGGGAGAGTTTAATGGTTGAAGGGGTGGCCAGCCAGCTTGTTGGTTCAGCGAATACTACGGATGAAACTGAAACATGGACGCAATCAACTAATTGAATATGCAGACGCCTTAGGCGAGCCTTTGAACTCTGTAACAGCTTATCGAATGTAAACTATTTCGACATCATAAGATGATGGCTATCAAAATTGCGGAAAATTTCACTCGTCCCGGACAGAGCTACTCGCGCCCCGAATTCTTCATACCCGATCATTTCGTGCCGTATGCTCAATCATTTTGCATACTTTTATTTTGCGAATCAATCGTAAAATCCCTCGGAGCTTTTTTCCCAGGGCTTTTCAATTAATTTCATCAATCCCATTTGCCCGCGATATATTAATTTAAATCTCGATTTAATATATAGAAGAACTGTCGCGCATTCTACCCGCATCTACCGCGAAAGCTGAAAAGATACGAACAAGTGCATTAAATTTCGTGGTATTGTTCCGAAACTCTCGTGAGAATGCAGAAGAAAGCTGATCGGGCAGAGAGAATCGTGGATATAGGAGGAGTGCGAGGGAGAAAAATACACCGGCATACTAGTACACAATGTAGGATGTCTCTTCAGACACGAATTTAGATCCTAAAGAAAGCGACTTGATAAAAAAATAAGGCGAAACTTTTGCATACCTTCCATTGAAACATTGAAACAGAATTTTGAAACATTTTCAAATTACTACACGAAGATGCAATAAATTTCAAGAGTACTTTCTCGACCGAAGACATAAAAAAGCCATCAAATTATTTCCTCCTCGCGTTCAAGTATAATTATTATTGATCATCGTTGGCGCATCGTTATAAGAAATAATTAAGGCGCATAAAAAGCTCGTATCTATTTATTTATTTGCAAACAAAACTTTTTCACGCAGAACCTGCTCAAGATAAGGTTCGGGTAATTAAACTAGGGTTTCGGTATTACGTTTCTTAATTGCACTTGCCGCTCTCAAAAACACGCGTTTTAAAAAAAATTGTACAACAGTCGAGAATGATTCAAGCATGATTTTCGTTTTATGAGCAAAACAAGATTATCCTTCTCCATACTCGGGGCAACGCCTCAATTCGCAGAAACAGTTATATCTCCCTTCCCAACTTCCCATATTCAAATATGACTCCGAATTATACGCATTGCGCACGAAACTCATGTCACGTGGAAGAATTACATTTGCTTTCGAACTATACAATGCTGTAATTACAATTTATAAATCGATTTTACGTCCCCTTCGCATGAAACAAAATCAATCGCGCCGCCGCTGCTGCTGCTGCAACATTCGACGAAGAGCAAAGAGGATTTTAATCCAGCTTTTTTCATTAATAACTATATCAGAATTGCATTTTTTTTCTTTTGCAATAATCGTCAAACTTGATTAAATCCGAATCGTAGCCCGAATAAACGCCGAATTCAATATCATTTTGCGCATTATAAAAATTGAACTGGCCGATCGCGAGCGGCTCGACAGCTGTCTTTTATTGAAAAGCAAAACAGCTTATGTAAATATTAGCGTGGCTTGTAATGATGGATTTGGCCATTCGTCGAAAGGGTCCGAGCGATATTCTTTTGTCAATTACGAGTATTATTCCCGATGCTCGGCAAAACATCTCTTTCTCCGGTGAAAGAGGAAAGGGGAATGAGGAGGGGGCTTCTTCTTAGAGAATCGAGCAGATAAACTAAATGCAGCGGCCGAAGCTTTTGTTCTCTCGGTGGTGGTTGGATTTTCTTTTTCGTCAAGCGAGAAAATACTGGCGAGTTAATGGTCTCGTTTATTATTTCTTGCGTCTTGAGCCTGCTTTCATCCGTCCTCTTGACGACGACAACCTCCCGAGAAAGTCAGGTTCCCGCGTACCGTCGGGAGCTCGTCCCGCGATTCGTCCACGTCGACTTTCGTTATTTCTCTCGCTCGATCCGACACCAACTTTACTACTAGCAAACTTTTGCAATATATTAACGTTTACTGCTATACACTACGTGTCGCCCGAGATCCTTTTCGGCTGATTTGTATACATAACTTTCGGATCTCTGAATAAAACAAAGACGTCGCCCCGTTCGAGAAATGTCTTTTTGAAGACAAAAAGCAGCGCTCAATTAATACATGGGATTACGCCATCGAAGTCATTGCTTGACATTGGTTCTTCGATTAAACTGCGCCTACTTTCTTGGCTAGAAAATTCTGTACAAATGAGTCGGCATCAAATTTAATTATGAACATGGCCAACGAAGACGCGATAGGTAAATCAATTTGATATTCTTCGCTGACTGGGCCGGAAAACTTGTCGCGTCGCGTCAAAATCTTTCTCTCTCTCCCTCTAATGCGCTTCGAGTTTTTCTCGCTTGTGCTTTCGCAGCCGCTTTATCAACATTCTCGCCATGTTACCTGGCCCGAAAGCAAACCTATTCTCTGGGGCGACCCCATCGGGAAACCACCTTCTTTTCACTGCTGCTGCGCGTGCACGTGTTTATTTTTTTACTCTTTCAAATTCTTTCTTCTTCTCTTCGGTCATCTCGTTTTTCATCCTTTTTTTTTCTCCAAAATGTACCTTTATTAACGAGCAATTCCATGCTGGAATAATTTTATAGAGCTTTTCGCGATACATCACGAATAAGCCTAATTAACTTTTGATGGAAGCAGAATTGGAATGAATCAAAAGGAATTTTCATTTCGCGAATTCATTCGATGAAATAACTTGAAATCATTAGCGCGAACGCTCGTTTCTTTCACGTGGACGGACAACATTTTCAAATGAAAATATAATAACGTACCGAGAATATTTTGTCGCTCGAAAATAAAAGCGTCCGAATATTCATCAAGATTTTCTTCGAGTTCTTCGTGCTTGCGCGTGTGCGTTTGCGTGCAATTTAATTGAACCGATTTTTCATCGTACGACATTCCGAAAAGCAATACGAAAGGCACCGCAGTTCAAAAAACACGAATCGTCGCTCGCGGCATCTCGAGCATTGCGGAAATGAATATGTCCCGAGCAGAAATTCGATTAATGATCAGCAGATAATTTCGACAATTTTCTTACACCACTACACGAGCCTTCGATCGCGATACCCTCGAACGAGCTGAAAAATTTAATAAAATAAACCAAATATTTTAGAAAAATATTTCGCTTTTTTTTGTTATTTCATGCAACAAAGCCCAGTGCAAAATATGAATATTTTCAAACATTTCACCCAAAAATACGTATAAATTTACGCCGTTCAGTCGACCTAATTTTTCATACATGCATCTTCTTTGCGGGAAAATGCAATTTCGATGAAAACTTGTACTAACCCCCTTACATCCCCTGTGTTTGGTGTTATTTTGAAAAGATACGTATCACTTTTCCCGCCGATAACACCGATCGTCTCTTATTCAAATATTCTCTCTCGCAGCCAATCCAGCCGTAAATTTATACAAAATACATATCACACTCGTGTATTTCCCGGCACGAAGAAACGCGCACATCGAGATGCGAAAAAAACCAAACCGACCCGGCGCAGCTTTCGGCTGGAGGTGCATCACGATTCGGGAAGGACCAGTCGTCGATCATCGAGACAAATATTATTCCGAAAAATTAGATTAGCGTTATCGGGTCCGGCGATGCCGGTCGAGGAGAGCTGCCTGCTCTTACACTCGAGCAGTGCTGCCCTTTCTCCCGGCACTCCCGGCACTCCCGGCACTCCCGGCACTCCCGGCATCGTCGGCTGTTTTTCCTTCTTCAATGAGCTTTCAAAAGTTTTTCATGCCGCGGAGGAAATATTTGTCACGAGGAACAGCAGCGAATACGCGATTACGCGATGAGAAAAAAAGGCCAGATGCGCGCGCGCTCGATATTCAATAGATTTAATAAGTCGATCCTGTTATAGCTAAATATTATCGAATGATGGTTAATTAATTGATCGTCGATAAAAATAGACGTCGCAGCTACGTGACCGCGGTGTCGTATGGAAGCAAATGGATAATAAATAATTCTAGCTTTCAATCGATACGAGCACGCTGGAGTCTATAATTTCAGCATTTCATATAGTATATAACGTACGCGCCTGCAGGATTGAATTGAGCGGAAAGGATCGAAGTTAGGGGTGAAACGTGCCACCCTGATAAGTGTGCAGGGACGGGAGCTTTCTCTGTCTTTCTCCTTGGTAGTAATGTGTACTGGCCGAGGAGATTAGGGAGGCGTACTCGTAATACTAGGATTAATACGCGCGCCCTTTTGATCGTGCCCTTCAAACGGCTCGTAGAAATTTGCTCCAGATTTTCTGCCGACTACTTAAATTCTCATCTTTATTGTAAGAGCGTATAATCTCATTTTTTCATGAGTTGGATTTACAAAAAAAGATCGTATAATAATTGCAGATGATTTGAAAAATAAAATAAAATAAAATAAATAACCCACGACTAGCACCACCGCGCGGCTGTTCATTTTCCCATGAAAAGTAGCAAAATCATATCCAAAACGACGCATTTAAACGAATAAAGAGAATCCATAGCAATACGTACTATATCACTTGTGTTCGGATAAATCAGCACGTTTTTGAACGGGCTTGCAGGTAATTTTAGCGTTGTATGCAAGCCCGATTTGTAATGCAAAACGCGTCGATTTTTCCATTCGACAATTACACGGTATAAGCTCGGTATCTCGGAAGCGGTTTCGCGCTTCGCCGGGCAAGGTGGGTGGAATCGGGAATAAGTTCGAATTCGAGGGTTCGAGTCCTGCGCGCGACAGGCATAACGTGTTTCGACCATTTGGCTAAGTAAAGAGAGTACACGTCGAAAGCATGGCTTGCTTGGAGATCCAGCGATTTCGCATCAACGATCAAAATCGTTCATGCAAACTTGGAGCAGGTTAATTCGCTGCTAGACGATGTCGGGCTGCCACTCGCACGCGCTAAGAAAGACCGAAGACGACGAGAATATAACTTGCAATTGAACAAATCAAAAACATGCGCCATGCACGACCATCGATCATGGAAAAATGTTTTACCTTAAAAGTTGCATTACTGTGTAATGCGCGGCAGTAGCAACTTTCGCTCAAATTCCCCTCTGTGTACTCGAATAATAAGACTTAAAAAGTTGAGTGAAACCGAGTGAAAGCAGGGCGCACTGTGACAGGGCGCGCGGGCAACGATAATTTTCCGCGTGTCGCCAGCATATGTGCCCAAGTTGTAAGTGGAAAGGACGGAAGTCAGGCGAGCCGCAGTTGCCTGTGCGTGGATGAAAAAAAAAAAAAAAAAAAAGTTCGAAATCACGTATCGCGCTCCTTCGCGTCGCGTGCGAGTCGCACGCCGCAGCCTCGGTAATCACGGATACAGTTTGTAAAACACAGCCGAAATGCGTTTGCTTCTTCTGCATAATAAAGTAATTCGATACAGCGGCGAACGTTTCAGGTGCAATTGAGCCTTCGCCCGCAGCAATTACACTCGCAAAATCCTGCTACGCTCGATTGTACGTACGGCCTTTCGCCCCGAGTCAAGTATTTATACCGCAGTTTGTCGCGACTTTGAATAAGGCGGGCACATGCCGTGGGTAAAACATCGCATGCTTGGCAAGATTGTATAATGACATAATACACACGGCACACGCTTATAGGGCATAAATCGCGAGTATAGAAAGTAATAAGGGTGTCGAAGTCTCGACAAGCCCGGTTCCTTCCCCCGTGTGAAAATGGTCGTTCGGAATAAAAGTCATATTATTGCGAGAAAGTCGAGAGAGATCAGGTGAATTAAAGAGAGGGGCCGCCTGGTCGAAGGAAGTTAAAACTACAAAAGATGAGCATCGAGCGTCAGAGTCGCGGGTCGGGCGGGTCGGACGAGCACCTTTTTCATTAAGACGGTTCCGAAGCGTAATTAATTTTATGACGACGCCCCTCCGTAACGCCGCCCCGGACAATCGATTCTTCCCGTTCCTGGGATTGAGTTAGCGCGAACGTGTTCGCAAATGTTTCAGCGTAATTTCGCGACTCGGACTTTTCAACTCGGGACGAGCCTGCAGAGCTTTGCGGGAAAGACAAAAAATATGCATTTCGAAAATGACACATACCGGGGTCAACTCTCGAAGCGATTAAATTGGAAAGGAAAGGAATTCCCGGCAAGATTAATGAAAAAATATACGTTTGATGCGAAGAAAAAAACTAGAGTAATATTTCATGAACGGCATGAATTATGGAGCTTCGGTTGGAGAAGATGCGACGGGTGAACGTAAGAAAAAAAAGAAACGACACGAAAACGTCGATAAGTGTGTCCCCGCGATCGTCGTCAATAGAAGACGGAAAATTTTCTCCGATTGTTTTAATGCCATTCAAGGAAAGAATATAAACTCGGTCGTAAAAACGTTAAACCGTTTCACGATACATTATGTATGATTGCAAAAGGAGAAAAGAGAATTTTCCACTGTGTTTTTTCGTGATCCAGTTTACGTCTTCGTCGAGCTGCGGCGGCGCTCCTTAGGAAAACAGTAAAAAACAAATGTTTGCTTACGGAATTAGCTGTTAAAGGAAACGTCGATTTCTCCGCTAGCTGTATTTTTACTCGACACAGCTCTCGAACAAATATCGACTACCCAGTTCTCATAATTTTCTCATCTATCGCAGGCTGGGGACTATTGCCGAGAGCCAGTTTTCTTCCGAAGCAAATAAAAATCACATAAAGCACACTTTTTCTCTGGCTTTGTTTGCCGTTTAATCATTTAATTAGCTTTGGCTTTCCGATACAAATGAGAATTGAAAAAAAAGAAAAAAGACGGCCGTTTGCCGCGGCGAGCTGCAGAGATGTCGAGATAGTAGGTATGTCAGTGTGAAATGCAGGACAGCGAAGGTCCCAAAGGGCCCCCCGTCGGATATTATTTAGCATTCCCGCGACGTTTCCCGTTGTGCTTAATAATATTTCGCGTCGTATTAATATTCCATAGAGAAAGCGTGTCGTAAATGTATGAGGATGCTCCGCTACGCTTTTGCACGCCCCAGTTGCCACTGTCTTCTTTTATCCGATGCTTTTTTCTCTGCCGGGACTTTCTTAGTTATTCTTATGCAATGAACATTGTATTAGCCTCGCCAGTGCACACAAAGTGTTTCCAACTAGTAGCATTCCGTGGATACGGGATGGAAAATTGAAGAAGAATTGTTTAAGACAGTCTCCCTCGGAAAGCGCAAAGAAAAAGAAAATTTACTTTCTTATATCACATTTCATGGTATCTTGCACCGTGTTCCATTTCCCGTAGAAATTGTACGACTCGTAATTTCTTTTTCCGATTATGCCGCGAGTGCGCAATGACGGACGGTTGCATTTTTCAAAGACATGGAATAATAAAACATCCTACACTTGTTAAATAATTTTCATACTTGTTTCTTCGCGCGCGCGCGACAAAGTCACCGTCAATTCAATACATCTTCAAGAATTGATATAGTCATTTGATAAAAACTAAGCGGCAAAGACTGCGCGCAGCTCGAGGCAGCTTATACGCGTGTCACAAGACCCGGCTATTTATTATTAATGCGCGCGCAGTCTTGTCGCTGCTGTTTGATGTGTGCTTGACGTGGTCCAAAAAAACGCGAGTTTCCTCTTCGCAACAGCAGAGTACAAAAACGCCCTCAAACTCGAAACACTTTAGCTCGATGGAATATTATACAAGTTTCATCCCTCGATAAGCTGCGAAAGATATATGCCGGGTGCAATTGGAAAAGGTCTGTTTTTTTATGTTTTCTCAAAATAACGATTACTTCCGAGGCTCATTAACGCGACACGCGCCAATGTAATATTGCATCAGCGCGAGCTTCGAGCTTCGGCCGAGGATGAGAAATCCAGCAGTCTTCCTTATCCGCAGGGACGACAGGGACGAGAAGAGGCCGTGCAAAAGCCATTTACGAACACATCCATTGTCTATGAGTATAATGGAGTAATCTCGCGGTGACGCGCCGCGGCAGCTTCCGCTAACCGATATTCAAATGGCCGCGTGGAAATATCGTTGCTCAACCCCGCTCCGTGGTCAGCAGCCAGGGAATGAGTTTATCCTGCTGCTCCGATTCTGCTTATACGAGGTTTATTAAACTAGTCAACCGCTATCCAACAACCGCAAGCCTCCATTTTTTAACTACCTTTTACGAAAAATTGAGTTACCACGAGTGCGCAATGGCCCTTCGAGCCGGATCCGTGTTTGTTACTCGTGTCATCGTCATCATATAATAAAATATAAATCATGTCTTCATTCTCGCCCCATAAATAATCGTCTAATCATCGTGGGATCTCGCGAGGCCATAAATAACGCCTACGCACCCCGTGCTCGCAAACTTTTCAGCACGTGAGTTTGTTTCTCCCGTGCACGCGCCCTTACGGGAGGACCGTGGACGACGATACATCATAAAACGTCCAGGCTCATTAAACGAGAGTCGGAAGCGAGCCTCTCTTCCATCAGTCATTTAGCCGAAAATGGAATCGTCTTGCTTTCCGTGGCGGGGATAAGTAAGGCTTTCACGTGCACGTTAGTAAATGACAGAGAGAGAGAGAACGGATAAATAGATGGCTCGAGTGCGCCCCGTAAAATTTCTCGGATCCAGATTAGTTAATTACTCTGGTCAATGCGAGCCACCGACGTCGTTGTCGGTCAGCCGAGTAATTATTTCAGACGTTTGGGCTTTGCGGAAAATAATGGCCCACGAAATACGTGATTTACTGTCCCCTTGAATAATTCAGTGCTACCTTGCGTTTCGAAACAATGATATTTCATTTCTTTTAATTACCAACTCCGAGCTATTTCATTGTTCCTGCTTAACCGCGCTAAGCCAATCTCTCTTTGGCATCGTTTATTTTCGAACAAATGGATTTCCTCCGAAGAGCTCGTACCAACTGATGGAACTTTTTCCGCAAAGATAAGAACAATTAATTCCTCACTTTTCTCTATTTCGAAGGATTCGACAAACTTTTCCACTTGTTTGTATCAAAATTTCCGAATTGCCGGGGACGTATGGAAGAAAATACGAGCGGACGCGTTTCGCAGCTAGTACAACTCTATCCAAGTTTCGCAGCTTCGCTTGCCCAAAGTTTACTTCACGGACATAAGGCAAACATCGACGTTTGATGAACTGTTAACACAATCGTCACGTCGGTACACAAGGCGCATTTCTGTTGACGCAAGAAACTTGGAGAGTTTCGAATCTTCCGTTGGCAAATTATGCCATTTTTGCGCGTGAAATCATCCAACGTATTTCGTTTGCAGAGAATCGAGTCGCATTAGAAGCTTGGACATTCGACATGGCTCCATTTTTTGTCAGTCAAGCGGAAAGACGGAATCGTTCGCTTGATTGATCGGGCAGAATCCTATTTGATGAAAAAGCTCGGCGATCTGAATGACGAGCGAATTCCCTGGGAGGGGTATACACTACCCTCTTCTACCAATTGGCCCAAAAAGTATCAAAGTATTCCGAGATAGCGAAAGAGGCCGGAAAGCTATCCAACTTATAAAGGCAAGCCTCTTGTTGGCAATCAAATAGTATCGGTTGCAATGTCCAGCAACCGATATGCATCTGGGCAGAGACACCGCGAAAAGACGAGACACCGCAATTGAATGGGCACGAATCCTTGGGCGATTTCAAGTACTGTCATTATTGTAAAAGTTGCACACGGCTCACAACTGTCATCGTCATCGCGTATCGATACGACTCTCTTTTTATCATCCGGGATTCGCGTCCCCTCTTTGCCGGCGAAATAACACACATAATTCATCATAAAGTCTGTAATCAGCGAACGCCGCCACGGAGCAAAAAGTTTGCTCGACAGCTTGTGCACGTGAAAAACAAAGAAGCCGAGTTGGAGCAGGAGTTTTCGAGAATGCTAAGACGCGGCGTGATAAACAATTTCACACGTTTCAAGAAGTTGAACGAGTCGCGGAAGTAAATATAAATCAGGCGCGCCGTTCGAGTCTCGAAAGATCTCGCCGGTTACGACAGCGGCATCGCCTAAAAGCACCTGGTGCTCATTTTGTCTTGTTCCGAGAGAGCGTCCTACATGACGCGCACCCCCCTGCCCCCGCCTCTCTTTTTCCCGAGCGTGTATTCGAACGAGACGCGTTACGTTCTTAGCACCGTAAATTACCGAACGCTTGTCCGGGGATGAATATTTTAATTTTAATTGGGAAAAGCTTCATGCGCGAGCTCGAGCTACCGCGCGCCCGCGCCCTCATCTCCCTTATTATATACCATCTGCGAGAAATTGCTCTTTCTGCCCTCGTATGCTCGTGTAATCACTTATAGGCCCTGTTTTCTTATTACAAAGTGCTCGCTCGTTCCACGGGAAAATGTTCCCTAATTCGAGGGAAAAAACGAGCGTGTTTCGCTGGGCTATAAATTTCGTCCGTTCATTTATTCATAATGAGAAGAAACGAAACGAGACCGGTCCTTACATATTCTCGTAATTTCTTTTTGAAACGACGTTCCTTGAATTTTCAAAATTCCCACCTATTCAGAGATCAAGCGAAAAGAAAAGAGGGGAGTAGTACACAGTGTCTCGAGTCGGTTTGCACAGACCTTTTGACATGTACAATTATCAAACACGTACATTTTGGGTTGAAGAAAAGGAGGGCACTTTTGCTTTCGTAATCGGTCGATTTTTTTTTCCGCCTTCTTTCAGCGCCCGCGTCCGCTCTTTTCATGAATCATGACTGCAGATATGCGGGCGCTCTTACGTTAATTCCGAGAGGAAGAAAAAGTAGCCCGTGTTCGCATTCAGCAGCGGAGTGCAATCGTAAAAGAAGCCGTTGCCGCGTTGCATTTCAGGAAAAAATGTCAAATTATTTCATTGGCTCGAGCATACGATTTCCAATGCGCATAACTCGAAGCAGCAGCAGCAGCAGCAGCAGCAGCAGCAGCAGTCACGCGCTTTTATCGCCGTGTATATCGTACGATACGAAGACATTTGAAAACGTGCGAAATCCCCATTGTCTGATTCGCGACTCGCTGTACGGAATCGTATTCCGTATTCCGTCGTTATACAGGTTTCTTCCTTTTACTTCTCGGTCATGAGCGCATAAAGCCCGAGGCTAACATAGGTTGTAACAAGACGGAGCCGAAGGTGTTCGCAATGGAGCACTACGCGCGATGACGACAACGACAACGAGCACCTTACGCGAGCAGACTTCATAAAGCAGGGTGCTTTCTACTGGAATCTAACTCGCTACCATCCTCTTCTCCCCTTTCCTGCGACTCGAATCTTCGAGCACAGATGCCGAAGGGAGACTCCGCCGTATTTTATATTCACCTCAAATCATGCATATTTAATCGAACGGGCGGCACGAGCTACTTTCGCAAGAGTTTAATCGCTTCACCGAGTAGCTACATACACGCGGCGAATGTCCCGTAACTCGCCTACGACCGCAAAGGGGACGATTCCTCTGGCGAAAAAAAGCTCGCTGAAAGAGATAAATTGTTTTATCATGATTTTCGAACGCGCCGGAATATTTAACTCGGCGAGGTATCGCGGTGAACAATTAATTGCCGAGTTTAGAACTCTTCCTGGGGATGCTTTACGGGGTGGGGGGAGGAAAAAGTTGAAACTCGAGCAATGTCTTCCACAGCGTTCTGGAATAAAAATATTAAATGCTTTTCTCGGCGGTAGCGTCTGCTACGAAACGCGATTTTATATAAGCTTTCCAAGTCTCTCAAAGTACTTTCGGCGAAGTGTATTTTACGACTTTACCGAGTGGAAAGAATTAAGAACAATTTTCTATTAATTTATTGCCCTCGTATTACTTTCGCGAGATGAATTTTGCATTCCGAACGCGGTGAGAAAAATTTCACAGTCTCGCAAATGATGGGTCACGTTTGCGAGAAGCGCCGAACTGTTATTGAAAAATTGGTTTGAAAAAATGAGCGTGCTTGAAAGAAGCCGATAAAAACGCGAGGCTATAGCAGCAATGTAACAACTTTCGAGGGGGGAAAAAAAAATCCAGCTTGTTCTTTGTTATAATCGCTTCGATCCGATAATCGGATAATTTGGAATTACACGAAGCAGCCTCGAATATCGGGCATAGAATTTCTCTCCCCATCGCGAAACCGGCGGAACTGGAATAATATCCAGCACATCGCTTTCGACGCCGAGAGTGACGCAGTCGGCGACGCGTTCGCTAATGAGCCGTCTGCCAATTAATTTCGACATTTCTCATCGATTACCGATTCAGCTTTATGGATTTGGCCAACGACTGCTCGTAGCGATGTCACAAAGATCCGACTAATCGTGAAAACGAGCTCGTTCGGCAGCAACGCGAAGTAGTACTATAGGTACAATAAGCCGGTCAGTGAATAGACGCGCGCACAAGTAGTAGAGGAAAAAAAGGCTTTAGGCGAAGAAAAGAATTACGTTTTGTTCATTCGGTTATTGTCCCGAGTTATTATCGGCAACTCGTTTCGTCGTTGGAAATTCTCGTTTCTCACGTGAGGCTTCGTGCTTTATTATCCGAATTAGCCTCGCGACTCGCGAATAACTTGGGAACATTACGGGCTCGAAAAGAAAAAAAAAAAAAAAACAAGTTATCAACTCGACCGGTCGTACAAGTAGAATTTCGCGGGGAAGGAAACGTCGCTGCGCAAATATAAAAGCCAGGGGATTTCGTTGATCGCGCTTTGTGGAAAGTATCGCGGGGCTCGAGTGAAATCCATTGTTGCGAAAACAAGCCTAGGCAAGTCAGCGAAAGACCATCTCGTGGAAAGTGCTGAATTTCGTTCGTATAGAAATGATTCGATGACGGATGGCTGTAGTTTATCCACGTGCGTCGCCTTTTCCCTCTAATCACTTTGCAGGGCCAATAATTTTCGCTCCATTGGCAATAAAAAATTTTGCCTTTTTTTTTTCGCCTGCAATTACAGCGAGAGAAACCTGTTCATTCAACGAAGCGAGCGGGTAAAAGCAGGGCATATCATAAACTCCCTTTGTTGCCCGACGTCGCTCGCAGTGCTCGGGCGAACGTGCTATATTATTTGTTATATAAGTTTACGAATTTGATGAAGCGATTTCAGCGGGAAGGAACGAAGCGACAAGCGGACACGAGTCCTTATCTCTCTCTCCCACTCTCTCTCGGAACGTAACAATGGCAAAATACGCAGTGTTCCGGGCACAAATGACTCCGGATATAAGCACCGGATAAGAAAGTTGTGCGCGCCATGAAAAATGCAACGGCCACGCTTATCGCTGACGTGAATTTTTCATTGGCACAACTGGCAACTCTGCTGCTGCTCCTGGCCACGCGAGTACGTCCGCTTCGTGTACGCACACTTTTTTTTCTTCTTCCGTGCAGCCTTTGCGCGCGGAACTTTGTACAAACGTTCGCACCTCGCGATTAAGTCGATCGGAATTATCGCCTTATCTTCCAGGAAGTGAGAGCAAAAATAACTCTAGGCTGGCTTCCAAGTCGTTTATCGTCATTTTTCAAGACGAGGAAAGTTTACTCTAGGGAGTCTCCATGCCGGACAATAGGGCTGACCCTTTCATCGTAATAGAACAACGAGAGGCAGAAAAAGTAAGGGGAGCGAAATGAGCGCGAAGGGAAATTTCTCATTACACTCCGGGATCGGCTGCGATGCGGCCCCCCGAAGCGGGTAAAATCACGTGCGAGCTTATACACGGAAGCGCATTCGTCGATTCGACGTTGGCTACTGCGTTATTTCAAGCGATTGAATTCTAAAAAAATAACTAGTCGCTAGCGATTTACGAAAGCATTAAAAGAAACGCATGCCGCGCGAATGAATGACCGCGTTCGCGTTCCTTAACTGCACGGAGAATTTACCGCAACAAATTGTATCGTCATTTAAATTCAGGAAAATGATAAAACGATGGCCTTAATTAATAGGAGGTAGTTGCAATTATCAAGCTAAGAATCTCGCTTCTATTAATTACTCGAACCAGTTATTAATTGCTTTTGTTCATGGAACATCGCTAAAGGGCCGCCGCAGTCCGTTTTTAGCGATGGGACGAAGCAGCAGCAGCAGCAGCAGCAGCAGCAGCAGCAGCAGCAGCAGCAGCTTTCAGCCATTGAAATGATCCGCGCAGTCCGGAACGCTTGCGTCAGAAGGACACGAATTGCATGGGTGATTAAGGCTCGTTAGAGAGTTGACGATATTTTAATTTCGAAAGCGAGGGCAGCTCCGCGGCTCGCAACGCTTATTAATTCGCATGCGGGGCGCGAGGAAGAGTGAAACGAGAGATGCGTACGAGGGAGAGAACGAGTAAAGAAGGTGGGATGGGGACACGAAGCTCGTAAAAACAAGCCCTTTGTTATAGCCGTCCCGTAGCTCGTTTCAAAGTGCTGCGACTTTGCGTACGTGTAAACGCGTATACGTGCCTACAATGAAGAGGGGAAGAAACGAAATGAATTATCGCTCGAATGCATTATTTTGATATGATTTTATTTATGCAGCGAACATCAGGCGCGGATAAATATTTACGCGAGAGTTGCTTTTTCGAGTTAACCGTGGCTCGATCGAAAGAAATGATTTGGCGAAATGTATAGCGTGGTCGCGGCGGCAGCGGCGGCGGCGGCAAGTGGGTCGTGCGAAAAGGAATTTAAAAGTTTCATAATTGCTGAAAGACGAAAGTTTGCCCGCACGAAATGGTTTGTGAAACTTGAAGCGGATTTCTTCAAATATGACCAGCAGTCAAAACTCTCCGGGTCTATTATTTCTCGTCGATCAATGCACGACCGGTCATGGACCCTTTTAGAAACGAGCAGCACTTCACCCTTCGCCCAATGCTAAGTAGTTTCTCGAGCGGTTCGCCCGTTCGACGCTGATTTAATGGCTAGCACGAAAGTTCTCCGCCCCGAAGAGGCCAAAAGAAACGAAGCTCGCGCGACGGGAGATTCGGATAACGCGCGTTGATAGCGGGGAAGTCTTTGCCCCCTTTTGTTTTCCGTCTCCGCAGGGGTTCGTTTGAAAAATCTGCCGTCCGGCGATGAGAAACTTTGAGACCGAAAAAATCGTACGTATCGGAGTTTGCGCGAGGGGAGCCGAGCTTCGCGGACTCGAATTAAATGAAACATGAATTTTCAATTAATACCAAGAGTCTTTAGTAATCTAATTAAACCCGTGCCAAATAAAAGTCTCGAAGTTGTATGAAAAAAGAAAGAAAAAAGTTGTACGATGCAGGCAGCCATGCGGAACGAGCGAGCAGTTTTTCGAGGGAGACCGGTCGCGGCAAACTCGGCAGAAATTATTCGGTAGCTTCCGCTGCTTCGTCTGCTGCTTTCCGCACGACGTACAGTAATTGCAATCATCGGACAGTGCATACGTACTTATACTTGGGAAAAAAATCGAGGCGCGGCCGCGACGAGCGCGCTTGACCGAACTTTCGATTCTCGAAAAACACGAACAATCCACGACTATTACAATTCGTTTGAAATCAAAGGCGGCCACGAAAGACCGCGACAACATTTTCGACTAACGATCGAACGATGTAATTGCCGCGACGAAAATAATCGAATCATCCGGGTCCCTATATCAATATTACTACTATATTTGAAATGCCGAAAAACGACTGCACTTGGAAGCCCGTTTGAATTTCAATGAGTTTATCATCAGCGAACCACGAGTCTCTGCATTAAATTATTATTAAACCGTCGCTGTAAAATATTGCAGATTTCAATGGAACGCGCTTCGAAAAATTCCATGTAAAATTATGCATTCCCCGAAGCGCGAGTTCTTCGTACAAAGAAACGTGAAAAACTCAATTGCCCCCTTTTTTTTTACGAGGGAGAGGAGGAGAGAGAAAGAGAGTTAATTTGGAGGAAAAAGGACGCGGCACGTTTCGAGGCGTGGGGAAAGTTGCTAACCGGGGCTCCTTGCGAGCACAGGACAGTTTTAACATAATCTTCAGTTACAATGAATATGAGTACAGATTACATAATCCTAATGCGTTGAATATTCAATGTAAGTGAGCTCAACATGACTCAAGGTGCTACGTTTCCCCTTGCAAACAAGGCTATAGACGTGAATTGCAACTTTATTAAACAGTTCTTATCCCCCCGACTTGATCTCGTGTTTTCAGACGTAAACTTTTTCATTATGCAACGTGACACGGACGATTACACGACGTTCGATAATAACGTAACGTCTATGCTTTCGAGGAGGAGGAAAAAAAAGGCAACAACGCAGCTATGTTATTTCGATTAACGATGATTAAGTTGATATGATAACACACCGAGTAAACACGAATTACGTCCGGGTAGTTTAAATGTATTATTCCAACTGCAATTGCAATTAATTCTTCATAAACATTGCTTGCAATCGTACAAGAGTTATGCAATAACAACGAAGCGTAAATAAATGCTGACACGAGGAATCGAGAAATCGAGCAATCGAAGATACTATAACGAAACTCACCCTTGCGTGAAATATCCAGTGCGACAAGTCTCGAAAACAACAGAGGCGGCAAACTCACGGTTTAGCTCGGAACAAACGCGTGCTGGACGTGTCGGACGAAACACTCTCGCGCGGCAAAGCAGCTCTTTCTCTCTTTCTCCTCTCTCTTGGAGGGATCGGGGCACAGAGAAACTACGTCTGCGAGTCCGCGGGCCGACTCACTCGACGGTAAGACGCGCGTCAACTCGCGTCGAGCTTTCGATCGAATTAGGAAGCACAAACTTGAACGTAGAGACGGGGGGGTAGACAGCGGCGAAACGAAAAACAGATCGAGAGCGTAAGACGAAGAGAGATAGCGAGGGCGAGAGCGAGAAAAAAACAGAGAAAACGAGGGCTTTTGGGGCAACGGTGGCAGCGTGCTATCGATTCCACCTCGGAAAAGCTAGCCGTGTTCAGCCTTTCTCGTGCGCGCTCACAGTTTTTCCGGAAGTAGCGCCTCGGGGCCGAAGACTTTATTACATCCGTTCGGGACCATCGAGACCATCGAGCCACCAAGTTTCTCTCTCTCTCTCTCTCTCTCCCTTTATTAGCGAGGTTCTGGCAGCAGCAGCAGCAGCATCAACGACGTAGCGGCGGCATGTACTCTCGGGACGAGAGATACAGGCATTAGCTCGCGCACATACGCGTAGCACGTGTCACGCTCGCTCGGCCGTCCGGGTCGGACTGAGCGAGAGAACCGCGCGAGCTTCCGAAGTACCCCGAATCCAGTCGAAGCGCGGGACGCCGGAAAGCTCGAGCGAGGATTGGTCGACCCGTGCGGAATTGAGGTACCGCGACACCCCCCAGGAGGGTGGGGGGGGAGCCACGTTTCGGCTCCTTTGCACCTCGCTCTCGGTGCTGTTTTCTTCCACCCCGAGAGGGTTACGGCGAGACTTGGCGGCCTCGCGGGGGGCGACGAACTACGCGAGCTTATTCTGATTCGCGAGCTGCCATTAGCGATGCTTTCGAAAAGCATTCAATTTTTTCACAACCTCTTCGAGACAATCGGGGCTCAATGTTGCACAATTAAGAAAGAACATGTTTTACGCTAGCACATAGCCTACCATTTTTCCGACTGCCAGACCTATTTTCCGTGCAACTTTGCGCGAAAAGTTCCCACGGGAACCCGAGCAGGAGGACCCCGCGAAAAGATTTTATTGCTCGAAAAACGTTTGCTGAATTATTAAGCAGGAGACACGTAATAAGTTGTAAAAAGAGATTTCGAATGTTTCCTGAAAACTCGTGACATTTATTCAACGTACTTTGTTGCTTCTTCCTTATGTGCGTTGTGAAAAAAATATGTAAACTCGTACACGGAATGATTTTC
>JABFQM010001475.1:0-20996 GCA_022816865.1 Zelostemma sp. ZL-2020
GAGGTGAAGGGGAGGCCAGGAAGAGAGTAGGAAGAGGGGGGTAGGTAGGAGGAGGGGTGGGAGGTTGATAGAGAAGGGTAGGAGAGGGTGAGGGGGGGGTGGGGGGGGGAGGGATATTGGAGAGGTGTTGACAACGGGAAACGGGTCGACCGAGGGCCGATGAGGCGGGTAGCTGTTGCGGTGTTTTAGGCGCAGAGGGAATTTGTAGCCGGTGAATAATATTCAGGATGCCATGATAGATGTATCCGCAATTACATTTAATTCGGCTGTATTAATCTCATAAAGGGAGACACGGGAATGTTCAAAGAGCGACGGGGGGAAACGTTTTGAATTAAAATCCCCTTGATTCCCCTGATGGTGAAGTACTCACTGATGATCGCATTGTTGATTAATGTAATTATCCAAGCTACAACGCTTGTCAGAATCAGACGCAGGAAAGTAAAGAAACCGCTGGTACAAACCGGAGTTATTAATTTTTCGCATCGAGAAATTTCAACGTACCTCGTTACTTTAATCGAGTGGGGGATCGAGGGAAAGGGGTAGACGCGGGAAGCTCGCGACGAGATATTCATCGCGTCGCGGAACTTTCGGGATCGGCGAATTAACGAGGGTGGAAGGCGAACCCGGCAGAAAAAGGCCGAAATCGGCGAGAGGGCGTTCCATTATCGAAGACAAGAGAAAAGGAGCAAAGGGAGCCGCAGCGTAAAAAGGCACGGGCACGAAACAAGACGAAAACGAGGCTCTTGCGCTGGCCGAACTGCCCGGTTTCAAAGGGGAATAACTGGTCCTGCGGATCTTGTAATATAATCGCCTCTTCTCCGTTTTCCTGTCCCGGCTTCGTGGATCTCTTCTTCGTTCCCGGCCTCGGGACTAAGCTTCTTTCGCATAAAACCCTCTTAATTTTAGTCCTCCGAACAAAGACCGATGGTCACTTTCGCCCAGAGATGGCCGGTCGATAGACCAACTTTTAACGATCGTCAGATCGATGTTTTGGGCATTATTTTGAATTTCGGAGAAGCTTGTTTTATGCTGTAAAAGTTGTACGGCGTGTTTTAAATTTCTTCAGAATTGCTGAAATTTGGGATATAACTAACCAAGTATTAACAAACATATTTGCGAAGTTTGGTTGATTCCGTGTGTTTAGTTTGCGAGATAATTAATTTCGAAGTTGCCATGTTTAATATTGAAGGTATAACAACAACTTCCTTCAAATTACTACATTTTTTATTATATCGTAGAAACCCTTTTAAAATTTAGATTACAAAATAACAAGTTGGACTGAAATGTGTAATAAAAAAGAGAAGAGTTCTATTTTAAAATGTCTAAAGTAAAAGGGTGTTCCTTTATTGCGAGTACCTTTTTTAAGAATAAAACTTGAAAATTTCCCTCTATATTTTATGTCCCATTTCTTTTCCATTAATTTAGTTTTATTTTCAAAAATTTGCTCGATTACTCATCAGAATACGCTTGAGAAATTTGGATTCTCGAGACATCTAGCTCGCAAAGACAAAAGAAATCCCGAGCGAAAGATGCCGAAGAAAACGCCGGGAATATGCGTAGACGGGACTCGATTGATTTACGTTGCTCGTTTCGCGGTCCGCTGCTCGTGAGAGGGTAAAAAATAAATTGATAGAGAATGGCCGAGGCTCCTCGTCGTCGTCAGGTACCAGTGAAGGATCGAGGGCGCAGACAGCGGGAAGAATTTCGTTACGGGGAAAGAATAGAATCCCGTCATTTTCCTATTCTCCTTATCGCGGTATTGAATTCTCGTTCTCTTTCGCTATTGAGATTCGATCCCGCGACGCTGTCGGAGCTTCGGTTAGTTGGCCATCGGAGACCATACATATTTATCGAGCCATTCCCATCGCGAAGCCCCATTACGGTGTCATTTCTCACACCCTTCGTCTATTTTCTCGTTCTCGTCCCTTTTTTTCCTTGGCTTTCCTTTCTTCACGGTAAATAAGTACGCGCTCCATTGTGCAACCGCGCGAAGCAATTAAAAAAACGAGAGTCGCTCGGAAACGGGGCCAAATTTACCAGTCACGTCACAGGGTGGACTTCGATTGTTGCATATGCGGCTTCGTAATTCATGCGAACCCGAGCGAGAACCTGCAGCAGCCACGATAGGCAAATGGCCCGGATGAATGGAAGCCCTGGTAACGTAAATGAGCCCTTATCGGATCGTCAGCATCTTTTGATAGGACGATTCCATTGACGCAGCGAGCGGGCTTTATATGACAAAAGGAACTGTCGATAACAATCTCCATTCGTAGCGTCCGAGCTATTTTCGCTCGTAATTACCGTCTATTGATTGACATTACCGCAACGAATACGACGGGCTCTCTCTCATCTTCTTCCAACGGCTTTTACGCTTCGTGTGAAAAAGAAAAAAAAAGTAAACGCGACCGAGCGCGAAATCGTTGCAACGGTCACGAACAATCGAGTGATTTCGCACCTTTTGGCTTCGGGATTTTCTTGACGTGCGAGGAGAAGTTCGGGTGGATTTGCGAGCTCGTGATTCGGGTAACCCATTTCTTTGGGCGTAGCACGTGTGCGCGCCCCCAGAGCCCGACGACATTCACCCGGACACGTGCAAGCTCGTATAAAATGTACACTTGATCTGCATTCGGAGCACGCATTTCGAACCGGTCGGCGGAATACAAAATGTCCGCATTCGAATGCTTCGCGACGGAAATTGACTTTATTGAGGTTTATCGATCCGCAATATTGCGAAGGAGAAAAAGGACGCGCGCTTGTTTAAAACATTTTCTCGCTCGGTGAAAAAAAAAAGGTTTGCCAAGTTCGCAATGGAATGCAAAGCGACGGGGAAAAAATCATAAAGGCACGAACGGAGGGAGGGTCGAAGGGAGCGGCCGAAAATATTCGAGTCGTAAAAGCGAACGGCTCGGGGTAGAGCGCACTTTCGTTACGCGACATTAAACGTTTCGTGTATTTATCGGCGAACAACGCTTGCACGTATTACATGACCTATATAAAAGCGTTCAATTATCCTGAGCTTTACGGCGACATTTCGCGGCAATACGTCGGCTAAATCGAGTGTTAAGGAGTCGATGATTTGCGCACGATTCCAGGAACGAGGAATCCAAGGCCAAGGGGACTTTACCGTTTTATCATCGCGCGGAACACTCGTTTTGCATAAACACATTGTCGTCACCGGGAACGTTTCTTTTATCCTCGAGTCGGGAATTTTTTATTGAAAATATCACATTCATCGGTGAATAAAATCGCGGCTTTCGAACGTTGACCTTGATCAAGGTCATCGGGGATGAAGTGCTCTTTTTTTTGTTAAATAGTTTGCTCACTCATTTTAATTAATGCGACGCTGACTCGTCGAGAAGTTGGCGTTTTCACCGCCGGCTCTTCTCCCGGCACCAAATTACTCTTTTGCTTGAAGGAGCTTTCTCGACCGGGGGGAATTTAGACTGTGAAAACTTTGCGAAGTGGTTTAATACCGCGCGTTAGGCACGTACAGGCCATCCTTTAGACGCTGCTTTGGCCGAAGTGTAGTCGGTGGAAAATCTGCCTTGTTCATTTTCGAAAACTGCGAAATGAAAAATGGATTTCGTCGGGGGAGAAGGAGGGGGAGAAAAGGCAAGTTTCGAGGGTTGTTTGCGGAAGGCGTATTTGCGGGAAAAAAGCCTGCGGGGCTTGTGATTCACGAGCCGCAAGCAACGATACACGACTCTCGAGCACTCGGCAAATCACGGGAAGGGCAGCGTAGTCAGCGAACGTGGCCTGTATTATCTAAAGGGTGCTCGCTGGAAACGCTGCCGGGTCGCAACAGAGACAGCTAATTATTTAGACACGCTTGGACGCCACTCCATCGATCACTCCCACGACCTCCTTCACTAACCCTCTTCTGCTGGTAATTCTCCCTTATTTCCCTCCGCCTCTCTTTCCCTCTCGCTCCGTCTTCTTCTTTCGCACGCCGCAGCGGGCACGCGCACATAAATACACGGTTATCGCGCGCTGATAAGGAAACCCGATAACTCGCAGGAATTTTGCGAACGCGAAACAATAAAAATCGCCACGGAACACGAGTTTTGGACTCATTTTTTTAATGAGATTATCTTCTGATCTGAAATATGCTGTAAACAGGGCTGCTACACAACCTGGAAAATTGGAAAACTTGGAAATGTTAAGGAAAAACCCGAAACTGGGAGAATCGGGAAATTAAAAAAAAAAAAGTTCAAACGATTGGTAATTATTTCGCTCTTTGAAATTTGAAGATTTGTTGAGATTTTATAATTTGTATTGCGATAAAAGTTCTTGTTTATATTTTCAAGCGGAATGAAGTTCAAAGTTGTGTGAAAAAGTTTGAAGTTGTTTTGAAAATATTGGTAAGGAGTTTAATTAAGAAAATTGTAGTGTGTATAAAGTTACGATAAAGTTTTTTTCTGAAAGAAAATTTTTATAGACGATGGAAATTCCGTTTTTGTATGAAGAAGTACAATTTTTTACATGAAACCTTGTAGTATTCCGGATTATAAATAACCATCTGAAGAACGTTTTTCCGCCTTTAATAGCGAATCGATGAATTTTATTTATGCATTGAATCCAAGGCAATGGGTATTGTGTAATGTAGGTAAACTTAAACAAGAGCTCGCGATGTTCAACGACGCGAAAGCACGCGGCTCGCAAAAATTTTGACAATGCTGATGAACTTCCCGGTCAACGTTTGCATTTTATTATCGAACAATGCAGTCCCGATAAAGCGCTCATTCCCCGTGACTGGAACAGGGCTTTTTTCCATTCAAAAATCTCTCGACACTCGATGTCCGTTACTCTCTTTTGAAATGATAATTTATCGCAAGTGGATACATTATCGAGTTGCCGCTTCAATGGATCTACCAAATTCTGCCAATGAAAAACCGATATAGCAGCGTAAAATCACTTTTCATTCATTTTCCCGCAACATGTTGACATTTAAATTACGCGTGTTTGCTCGAGCTAAAGAAAAACGTACTCGGGCTCTCGGAGAAAAGTTTTTCGCAAGAGCGAAGAACGGATGAAGAAAAATTTCATACGCGCTCCGTGGAAGCCGCGCGATGCAAAACGCTTCCTTTATCCGTTCTTCTCGACGTAGAGAAAAAGGAAGAAGAAGAGGAAGAGGGGAAAGAAAATAAAGCAAAGGTTTCGCAGAATGGCGACTGTTACGTTAAAGGTGGTTGATTTTAATTTCACGGAGCACGAGCCTTCGGTTACGCTCCGGATACAATTCACCTAAGCACTCTATATTCGTTCTTGCAGCGTCGTCCTTCGTACCGGGTGTTCCGGAGCCGCTCTCTCGCGTTATTAGAACCATGAAACGTTCCGTTTTCAAACCTCGCCATTTATCGATTTCACGCGGCTGAAGAAAACGAAAAGTGAATCGGCGATTCGCGAAACGTTTTATCGGGATCGCTTATCGGCATTGAATTATGAATCAACACGAGGGGGGAATTATGTCCAGTTTAATCCGTCCTCGTTCTACTCGAGAGCCACTAATCCCGGGGACGAGATACGAAGCAACTGCGTAACGGTCTTATCACTCTCCGATATTGCTAAGGTCTTGGATATCTCGGCGCCATATGTTTCGATCCACGAAACTGCCCATATTTACCCCGTCGTCTCATAAAATCGCATTTACTGTCCATTGTGTACGTGAGGATCCGGAACAACGAAGGATTAAGATTTAATAGCGCGGATATCGCTTGACGCGGTGCTCTCGAATGTATACCTACACGAGCGATTACGCTTGATGTGCAAATAAGGCTCTTGTAGCGACTGCCTAAAGTCTGCTCGCTTGTGTTTCGAACAAACAAGTAATGCCATTACGCCGTGAATACTTCTCTGTTCTCTCCTCGAACGTTTCACTTTATCGGGACGCTGTAAAACTCCAGCTTTTTCTAAGCTCTTCAAAGACGTTGGGTTCCATACGCCCTGAATTTCTGCTCTTGGCGAAAGTTGCGCGAAAAATATCGAATCATTTTTGGACTTTTGTGGTGTAAATTATGCACCCATATTTTTGGTGAAATTTGAAAATTGGATAGGACGTTGCGAAAAGTTGAATCATAAAACTTGTGAATCGAATCCTTGTGTACTAAATAGAAAAAATTGAAATACAAAAAAGCTACGATTTTTCATTTAATCGTGTATCCAAAACCTGATTGGTCCTGATAATATCTAAGTCGTGAAATCGCGAAACATATTTCGTACTCGAGTCGTTCGGAAGCTGGTAACTCCGGTTATTGCGAATTAAGGGAAGGCAATTAGCCTCCAAATATCCGACGTCCCGTCCTAATGTCGCGACGATCGATCGAGCGGCTTGCTCGATCATTTTTCTTGGCATTTTTAATTTTCAAAACCTCTGCATTTAAACTCACGCTTAATTACCTCGAAATTCCGTTCAATTCCAATTCGAGCTCCAATTCTACCCAGAGATTGTCTCCGATCGATTCAAAGTTTCCGCGAGACAAATGTTCATTCTTGCGAGAGAAAAGAGGCCCGCATTGTGGATTTGGTAAACCGGATAAGGGTCCGGGAGACACAAACGAAAATAATATTCGAATGCCGGCGACTGGACTCCCGCTATCGGAAATATAGAAAGCCCCTAAACCGATCACGAATCGAATCTGTATCTTTTCCGTGTTCATCGCGATACAAAGGAATTGATATTCGAAATAATACGTTTTCGCTGTTGATTCTGGGAGCTGCAAAGGGTGCGTAAATAGAGACACTTGAAGCTTATGCGACTCCGATGTATTGACGTGTTTCGTGTACATTTGAGCGAATTAATGTGCACCCTCTGAGCAGAAACGCGCTCCTCGACTTTATCGTTTGATGCAGTCGTCCCCTTTGGCGTCGAAGGCAGTGAAAAATGCATTGCGAGAGATCGATCAGCTTCGGGCGTCGCGGAATACCTCTTATCATGCATTTCTTTCGTTTTTCTTTACGGGGGCGTAGATTTTTTATGACGGGGAAGAAGGCTCTGAGTGAAGACACTTTTTTCTTTCCGTTTTTCACATGAAAATTGCGATCAAAAAGCGGCAACGCATTAATTATTACTGGTTTCTCAATTAGCGCTAAATCATGCACTCTTAATCTTTTAGAGTGGATTTTGAAAGAGGAATATTTTACTCTAAATCTGAAGTGCGATTCGATGCGAGCGTACTCAATTCTTGGAGTGCAATTCTACTCCAAAACATTGAGAGTAGAGTTGCGTGAGAAATGTAATCGTAAAATCGTTGAAAAATGGTCGCGGTCGTCTCGACCTAGGGCACTCTCTCTTAAATAGTTGTAACGCATCGCGAGCGGAATTTCACGAGGACCAAGCGAGACAGAAAGCAGACCATCGTTAGCGCTGGCCCGATCGCCGAGATGCACGTGCACGCACTTGAGCCCAATATGGCGACCGGTCGCATCAACTCGAGCGAACTCGAAACAGGGTCGAGAGCACTCCAAAAGAGAAAAGTTGACTTGCCCGGCGTGGCATTCATTCGCCCCGATGAAGAGCCGTGTAAAAATCATCTCGAGTGCACTGGCCGCGTTCGTTTATCTCTCGTATCAAGCCAAAAGTCGAATGAAAATCATGGTGATTAATTTTATTTTAATTTTCAACGAATACGAGTCGAGGCGTATCGTATAAAAGAGTATTGCCCGAGGACAACACGCGGGCTCCACGTGTGTATGTGTGGGCGCGCGCGCGCTTCCTGATGTATATCTGGCGTCGTGAATTATGAAACAACGTGTTTAATGACGCGCCGGATCCAGCCTGCTGTAAATTCCGCTCGAGGGTTGGAGTTTTAAACCCTCTCTTCATTCTCATCATTGTCGCCTGCTCATTCCTCCCCTTCCCTTGATTCTCTTTCTCTCTCGCGCGCGCGTTGGCTTCCTTTTCCTCACTGTCGCGCGCGGAATACTCCCACTCATTTGATACTTGTTTCCCTTCGCTCTGGCCACTTCATTCAGATGGACTCATTCACGTCACGCATTCCCGTTTCTTTATGTTTCAAGTTTTGGGTTTTTCAGGGACTTTAAGTTACAAACGAGCGTTTCATTCGCGCTTTTTGTGCCTGAATAAAAGCCGGGTTTCTTTTTCTTTGGAATCGGGCTTTTTGGGGGTATCGATTACGGGGGAGCTTGTAAAATTGGTAGGGAAGAGTGCCCTAGGTTGGGACAATCGCGACAACTCGTGATTTTTTTTTGGAACAAGTTATTCTTTGTATTGAATTAGAAATAAAAATCACTTTCGAGGTGTATTCACTTTATTTAAGATACATTTTCGTTATCTGAATTAAACTTCATTGCTTTGAAATATATATTGTACTTTAGGAAATTGAACAAAGTTTTTATGGTGTTTAGAAACGAAGAAAAAAATAGTCTCAACTTTGGGCATTCTTGCCGAAAGTTTTCGAAGAAGTAATTACTTTTTAAGACTCTTTTGCATATTATCTTTTGCGCTGCATCGTTCTTGTTGAATGACGTCCCGTTCGGGGGAGGCTGAACAGACTTCGGTACCTAGCGAGTTACACAATTTACAATTTGCATCGCAAGGGAGCTGCTGCGTAATAATGCCGCGTCGCTGAATTAAACCGCTTTTATTAATGTTCATTACGGCGTGACCTGGCCGATGGCCGATGCATCCTACGCCGGCGTAATCTCACCTGAAGTGGCCGCATTAACGTGCTATTCATTCCCGCATCGATTCAAGCTGCTGCCACGCTACACAACGCTCCAAATTTAGCGTGCCGCCACGAATAATGCCACGAACGAGCGTCTGCTTTTACGACTTTTCACTCCGTTCATTCATCGGCCGAAAAGCCATTGTTTCCTTTTCCCTTTTCTGTTTTTTCTCTCTAACCGATGCTATTTTTAGACGGAATAAATGTTTGGAAAATTCTTTACACGCGTTTCAAGGCTCTTTGATGGACAGTGTGAACTTCCTCTGGGATAAAACGTGGTCATTGAAATCCCACAATCTCGAGTTACGCGGTTTCGATGCAACAACGTAACGTGGCCGTTTATACCAACTACGAAGCGGATCCCGCGCGTTTCTTTCATACGCTAACCACATTCTCAATCAGAAATCTGATCTTCCGGAAAACCTCGTTCCGCGTTATGTTTACAAAGTCCCATACTTTGCACATTTTAATATAAAAATGCGCGTCCGTTTGTTTTTCTTTCCCCGGGCAGATTCATGAAGAAAATATCTTTTTATGTTCCAGGTGAGTTAGCAGAGGGCGTTTTATCGGAAAATGGACAACGAGCAGAGCACAAACTCGGATTTTGTAGCAGTGCGGCGAGTAAATATTTATCAGCCGGGGATGATTTTCAGAAAAGTTTTTCCCCGGCGGAAAATTAGCAACGATATGAAAGATTTTGGCCGTCAGTTATCGTTAGTCGGCGCGGTAAATTTCGAGTCTGGATAGCCGGTAAAAAGAAGGTCATTAGTGACGGTTAACGATAATTAACCGCGGGAGAATCGCTACTTTAACGTACCGCGGGCCGCGACTATAAATAAGAATTAATTCTCTTCGCCGTCGTTCTTAAGCCCACCTGGTGCAAAATGTCTGGGTTTGCCTTGTAGATACGACGCCGCGTGCTCTTACGTACTTTACTTTGAATTACAACGCGTCATTTGCAGAGAGTCATTAGTAGGCCTCGACGCGATGAGAATGGAAAAAAGGGCTTGCCATCCCCGACCTCGAAAAGTCAAAAAGAAGTCGACGATTTTTTTCAGTCTATTTCAAAAAGCAATTACCGAAACTGTACCTATGTTTAATGATGAAAAATAGGGCTAAAACATTTTTGGAACTTCGGAAAAGTCATGAAATTCCACGTGGAATGAAATTCGAGAAGCAACCTTGAAAAAGCGCGAAAAGACTGAAATTTGTTGATCGATTTTTCATCATTAAACAGAGCGAACGTCCGGAGATCATCGAGGTGAAAGGAGGAAAGTCTGAAAAGTGTCATTGATGTAAAATGGATAGCGAGGCGTAAAGTCGAGAGGTTCCTTTCATCCATCAGCCTGGTATCTATGGGGGTCATACGGAATTGGTGGTACTCGATGCCTGCCACGTGAAATATAGAGCGATTCTATGACACGTGTCGTTTTCGTGGAACCAGCTTTACACGGCCATTATCGATAACGAATTTATAACGCGACGCATCACCATAAATCACCCGCTCGGAATTTAATTCCCGGCCGCGATCTCGGATAAAGAAGACGTCGTTCTTGTTAATTTAATTACCGCGGAATCGATTTCTTCCTTTCGCGTCTTGCCAGCGTTTCCGATGTTCCTCCTGGGAAGAGAGAGCGTGGCCCACGTTTTTTCGAAAACGTCGGAATGCTCTTGTCGTTCGATCTCCTCGGGGAAAAGCGAGCTTTCGCCGCGTATTTAAATACATCGAATTTCAAAGTGCCCGGGCAAATCCAATATCGGCGAGGACCAATCGACAAAAGGCACTCTTCGTCGCGTATCCAAGGGGTTACGTCTTTTCCGCCGCATTCGCATTCCACGCCGAAACTGTTTTGTGGTCCCGGGGCTTGTCCATCTTTCGAGGGTGCGCCATTGTCCCGGAAAAAAGTCGATGGAGGAAAAAAAAGAGAGGCGAGCTTCGACGAGATGGAAACGTGCTCGGGCTCGGTTTGCACTTTCATTCCGCCGGGTCATCCTGTTGGCACATATCACACCTTCCTTCCCCCCTTGTTTCCTTTCCCCATAAGCCATTACAACCCGAGCTTATATTGAAACAGCTTTTTTTCCCAAAGCCGCGTCACGAGTTTGTATCTCACGTAGCTCTTTCGGCGCCAACACCCTCGGGCTCTCGAGAAACACAATGAAATTCTTGCCCCGATTCCCAAAACGCGGGGAATAACCGTGGAACGAGGGAATTTGACTATCAAGGGCGGTTTGATAAGACGCTGTTTCGGGGATTTATTATTTCTTCAAGTTTTTTTATGCCCCGTGGAAAGGAAAACATGAAAAGCGACAATTATTCTTTGGAAAATGGTTCATTGGGATGTGAATTAATTAATTTTAAGTGCGTGGAAGTATTTAGTTTTTCCGTTGTAGCTTAAAAACTACGAGGGGTACGGTGAATAACAAATGAAATGAGCTGAAAGCGAACTCCCCGGGACGAATAGTTTTCGAGATACAGCGCGCCAAACAGGTATATGAAACATCGCAACTAGTTTTCGTTCTATGGCAAATAACTCGATTTTTGGGGGAGCGACGATCAAAATTTATTGGACATGATTTAATCTACACTTTATGACAAGTAAAATGAGCCGAGTGCGAACTCTGTATGAGTTATAGTTGTGAAAATAAAGCCCGCCAAATATGAACGTAAATCATCGGATTTCGACGAAAAATCACTATGGCTCAATAATATCAGAGCTCATTTTTCCGGTGTTATAGAGAAACGTCATCGATCCGATAATCAGCCTCGGTTTTCTCCATTAAATTCTCGTCGCTCGGTTTGAAATTCCGGGGGGTTCGTGGTCCCCCGTAAATCATTTCACGCCTGCCAACTTTGCACACACGAGTTTTGGATCTCTGTCGCAAAGTTTCGCGAGCTCGGTAGGGGCGAATGTCAGAGAGGGACTGGATCAAAGGCAAGGACCCGTGTCACCAATAAATCGTTTGGTTCAGCGCCGCGCGCGAGAGATAAGGCGTGCTTTCAAATAAAGCCGGCGTCGAATCTTGATAAACCAAGTATCTCGACGCGCGCTTCGGAACATCGAGGAACGCATTTCATTTGACTCTGTCCAACTTGCACTTCTCTCGCAAAAAAGCGAGTGAAAGGAAAGGGCAAAGGTCTCGTCCCGCGTAAACAGATGGCGCGAAAGGCGAGGTAGTAAATGATCGTCGATTAAAGTATCCCCGGCTGGACAGTCGGGGGAAAGAGAGCTGGGATTGACAAATGGCCCGTGAGATTTGCGTTCGATGCAAAGTGTCCACTGTCAGTTCCCTTTGGAAAGTCTAGCTCGGGAGGAAACTTGATTTCCAAGTCGCGCATCGATCAGGCGAATTTTCAGCCTCCGACTCGTCGCGCGCGGAGACAGCGGATATTCCATTATGGATTTTTGCCGAGTTACGGAATCACGAGCCGACCCCCGTCTTACCGGGGATTTGCCTATTCCCAAACTACTTCCATCTGCATAGTTTTCCTATATTATTAGAATAAAAGGGAGCATTATTTTCCCTCCAGAGCTTCCCGAGTAATGGAATCTGTGGCGAAACTAATAGCGCCTCTTGGATAACAAATGACGCCGGGAAACTTTTGCGGGAAATTCTGTCTCATCCATCTATGGAGAAGGAATATTTTCTTATCGCGTTTTGATTTGTTTTATTCCGAGTCCCTCTTTTTTTCCGGTTCCGGAAAATCGGGGGAAAGAGTCGAATTTTTCGTTAACGAAACGTCGAAAGCGACGAAACGGGAAGGTGGGAAAGACTATTGTGGAGGAATCATTGTATGGGTCGGTCATTCGCGAGCGATATTTTCAATCAAGAGTATCAAAGCTCACTCGCGCAATGCCGCTCGTATCAATCTAGCCGGCGATATTCATCGCCAAATATTTGAATTCAAAATTGGAAAGTGTATTTTGATGAGAGTGATTCGAGCGACTATTTTAAAAGCGGCGAAATCTGATTGACACATTGTATCGCCGGGACGAACGAAAATCGTGATTAAGCGCGGGGAAAAAATGCCGCGCTGCTGAAACGTACTTTATTTATACGGGAAATTGATGAAAAAGTTTCGAGTCACAAGTTTCGTGGGTAAGGAAAAGGTTTTCAGTGATTCAAACTTTTTTTTTCGCTCAACAAATTCATGTAATGATTGTAAATCAATTTCTCTTCCGAGTCGGCGTCATCGGGTGTTATTATTTTTCTCGGGCTTATCTCTCTCTCGGATCGCATCAACGTTTTTTTACCAAACTTTTCGAAAGTTTTCCTTACTTCCCAGCGTCGTTTGTGTATTTGCCTACGTTAATGATCGGCTTTCGCGCAAATTCTGGCCTTCTCTGTTTCGCATTCACAAAGTTTCCGATTTGACTTTGCGCATTTTCATTTGAGTAGGCTACCGAGGAAAAAGTCTCGGCCAGTTTGTTGATCGAAGCTGCGAGGAATAAGAACGAGTCTCGCGAGCGTTATACCTCACTTAGACTTTCGAGATGCCAGTTTGTCTTGAAAGTTAGGACCTGGCATCTCGAAGTTATATCCACTCGCGAGTAGTAGACAAGCTACTAAAACCAACGGAAACTTTGTTTTTAAGGACATTCGACGTCATTAGATAATTACTTCGTTCTTGCGGCGTCAAAGGGGGGCGGGGGAGGGGGGGGGGAGCGAAATGAAATTACGCCCGGTGTTTATGCCGATACTCGGGCAAAGTAGTTTCGAAAAAGTTTCGGAACCGTCTCTACTCCGAGGGGGAGGGGGCAATTTAAAATTCTTCGATTACCGATACTTTATTGCCGCGTCGTGTCCTCGAGGGCACCGCGTGTAAAATCCATTTCTTCACGTAGCGCACATAAATAACAAAGTTACCAGAGTTGAAAAAAAAACTCGAAAGGACCGAAAGGGCGAGAGAACGCGCCGGGAAATTTATCGCTGCGGCGTACCTGCGAAAAAGTTGGAGGAGCTTTTTTGTAAACAACGCGAGGGAAGATTTCCGCCGTGGAAAGCGGCTTCGAATCTTGCTTTTTTTTGTCAAACATCACGTAAGCCTCGTTGTCCCCGCGATCTTTTACTGTGACGTGCCTTCTATGAAATTTAATATCCCCGACGCTCGATCCATCCCCGTCACGTGCCAGTTGGAAGAGCCATCGGCTCATTCAGATTCCATTCCCCGTGATGCACAAGGATCCCGAAGCTTCATACATAACTCATCAAAATCTAGTTGGGATGATCGTGGCGGGATCGCAGGATACGTGGCGTCATTAGACATTCACCCTCTCCGAACCGCCGCAACAAGTACGACACGTCTCGATTACGAAATACGAATGAGGAGGCGATACCGTGATATTATTCGCGTATCGACGAGTCCAGGGTGGAAGAGAGAGCGAGAGAGCGAGTTGAAGGCTTCGGCAGAAGCCAAATAGCCCGAGGCGTCAAGGAGGCAGTTACAGCAGCCTCGACCGCGCGTATACGCAAATGCACGAACACACAAGGACCCGGAGATGAAGCTCATTCATACGCACGTGACTGCGCGGCTCCTCGCGCTACCCGCAAGAGAGATTCCATTGCCAGCTTTTGAATTATTAAACAGCGCGCTCTACCTTTCCGCGCGCTCATGCCCCTGTGTATGTATATATGCCCGGTAGCAGCTCCAGGCGCGAGCTTCGCCGCGTTATTGTCTCGGGTGACTGTCATTGCTTCGCGTGTGCCGGCTTGCATTATCCACCGACGTCGGAACGAACAAAAACCTCGGCAAGTTTTGAAATCCCGTCAAACTCGGGAAAGAACCCCTGAGACTTTGATGGGAATTCGATACACGCCGCCGGAGTTCGCGAGTTCCTTTGGGTCTTAAATCGGGGAAAGATTGCTGGGGTAGGGTTACCGGGCTACTCGAGAAACTGGAAAAACTGCAATAATCGAGGAACAATAAAAAGGAAATTCTGTAGTATTTTCAGTCCCGGCAATGTTGAAATTACATCGCGATTGTCGCAATTTTCATGGGATTTTTGGCCATTCTAAAGTAAGAGGTGACTTTTTCCGAGATTTGTTTTGTCCGCATTAAATTGTTTGAAATTGAATATAAAAACTAAAAATTCTTTCACATAAAAATCAATACTTTTTAAAACTGAAATCAATGCGGATAAAAGAATTTTACGTAGGCAAAAGTTGCGTTTTGTAATTTTGGATAGCTTGGTAAATTTTTAAAATCAATTTCGCTCATTCGGAAATTGAACTGGAAAACTACGAAATGTGCATCTCTCTTGGTTTAATTTTTTTAAAGACAAACTTTCACAGAGTTACCTAACCCAGCACTGCAAATTTACAAATTGTTCTTCCAGTGAACGTTTGCTTCTTGCAAAAAGTTTGAAAGTTTCGTAAATTTCGGCTTAAAAAATCTGCAAGTCGTGGAATGTTACATGAAAATTCAAGCGGCAAGCACCGCCGGGGGGTAAAACCTGTCGCGGAATCAGTCATCGTTGTTGGCGAGCGTACAAAATCGGATCAAGCGCGTCATCGGTCGCGGAATAATTTTTATGCCCCTTGGTTTCTGGACTTTATCAGGACCAAGGCATCTCGCGCCGCGGTGCTATCTTTTTCCAATCAGAAGATATTCTACGAGCGGAAGCGGAATGTAGGGCGTAAATGTCGTATCTGCTCCGAACTTGGCAGTAAATTCAACGTCTCCGTAGGTTATATTCCGCGCTTTACATTCCATTTACCGTGTTCCGGTTCTGTGACCGCTAGAAATTTTGCTTCGGGGCTCGTTAATTTCCCAGAATTTGCATACATCGGAGCTCCCGGATTCTTCGTCGCGACGAAAAATGAGTCATTGATAAGACGCTTTAAAAAAGTCGCCTTTTCTCCGATCGATCGGGAATAAAGCTCCGGTTATTTTCGAATTCTCTCGATCGTGGCAGTAACAATTTGCGGCGTCGAGCCGTAAATAAACAGCGTTTCATTGAGTTAAAAGCATTCGTTCGGCGAGGGTTTGAGTGTACAGAGCTGCAAGACCCAGCCAGGCAACACATGCTTGCAGACGACTGGTCGAATTACATTTTCCATCCCGCCCTCGGCGCACTGTCTCACGCAGAAGCTCTCTTCTTGTCAATACCCGACGTCGTCGGGGATTCATCACCGTTAATTTACTTTCAAAAAGTCGATGCCGACGCTGCGGCGGCAGCGCGATACCCGGGGATGCAGTTTGACGGGCAAAATCCCCGCGTGTTCTAGCGATTCCACCGAATGAAATATCCCTCTTTCCCTCCTCTTCATGGGCGGGACGCATACATTTCGCGGTGAAGAGAATCGATCGGCGGGCAAATCAAAGTGAATCTTCCTATAGAAAATCTCGTAGTTTACGCATTGCTGGGGGCCAAACGGCTTTCCCGATATTATGGCATTCGATGGAAACACCTGGAGTTGTTGGATGAAAAAAGAGCTCTTGCTATTCCGAAATGGCGAGAGCATGTATCGCGCCGCGTGGCGGGACAAATGTTATGGCTTTCGGTTTAGGCGAGCGTTGGCCGGAATTCCTACGGGGTAAAGAACTCGAGCCGCTCGCTCATAAAATGCAAACGGGGAGCTAGTACAAGTTTGAATCCCCTGGTATTCTCTCTGCTCCTTTCCCTTCTTTCTCTTGCTCTCGCTTCAGACCCAAGGACGTAACCAACCACGACCGACAATAATGAAATCCATAAATCCGTAAGAGCACACATAGCGCTTCGGCGACCACGGCTGGGACCATCTTATATACACCGGCGGTGGTGCCTTCCCTCGACCTTACAGCCGCTCTTGGGCTGCCTCTCAGCCCTCTCGACGGCTGAATCTTATTGCCCCGGAAACATCTTTACGGCTTTTCGCGTTGTTGAGAAAACGTCCTCGATATTTCGTCCGGTTCGTTCGGCGGAAATTGAATCATCTCGCCAGGGTCGAGCGAAGGTACCAATTAGTGACCAAACAATGTTGAGAATAAAAGTTTTACATTGTAAATTCGGTGCACTGCATATTTCACAATCGTAATTTTTTACTTTGTCTTCATTTCTTTTCTGATCCGGTAAAATAATCATTTGCAACGAAATCCGATCGCTGCTGTTTTTTTGTGAACGAAAGAAACTTTTATTTAATTTTTCTTGGAAAGTTGTTTGATTGTAAATTTATAATTTGTGACTTATTTTACTGGATCATTCGTTTCAGAAGTAATGTATAAATTAAAAAGTCTCGTTTCATCGCTTTTATGAACTTTATCACGCGACCAATTGCGATGTTCGCTCCTTAAATCATGTCGCGGCGATCGAAATTCTCGTGGGACAAGACAATTGACCAATCGGACATCTTGAATGAACGTGGACAGTACTTTGTTCAGGGTAAACAGTGTTTGCACTGCGGATCGTGCCTCCATGGAATTAGACCGGCCGCAATGTTCTCTCGCATTGATACCGCTGCTGCGGCGGTTTTGTTCTCTGCGTATTCCGGCATAACCAGAACGCTCCGAGGGCATAAATATTAATGACGCTGCAAAGTTGTATATCTGCCGGGCTACTACGTTACGGATACTCCCGTGTAGAGCTACTCGGCTCAAAACCTTGCTTAATACCACCAGCTCTAATCGCTGAGCCTAGATTTGCCAGTAATTTTCAACTTGATTTGCGTCTAATGCTCTTAATTGGATTACTGCTAATGGCCTTAATTAGAAAGACCGGCGTATGTGTACCACATGATGCCACGGATATCGCTGCAAAAAGCACCACTGATAGATTCCAGGCGAGTTTCGGAAGCTTTTGATCCCCTTAATCACACTCCTTTTTTCCATTGCGACCGGTCAAAACCAGAGACGACCGTAATATTTTTGTTTGTCACTTAAAAAAATAACAATAATTTTCGTAGACATGAGGAGAAATCTCCGGGGGTAGGAAGATATTTAAAAACACCCTGTACATGGAAATGACGCAGGGATGGCCCGAAGAGACAGAGAGAGAGACGAGAATAGGAATGTATTTTCGGGAACAAATACAATTTGAATGAATTAGCAGTAAACTGGAAATGCCCGATCCAGGCCCAAGCGAGCTCCTCTATCTCTAAGCAAATCTCCTCCCCCTCTTTTCTTTTGACTCGGCCGCTCTTCGCTTCTGCCGCTGGCTTTTCTCTTCTTTGTTTTTGCCTTCAACTACACTTCCCGGTTAAAATCGACGGGTTCCTCTGGTGCGCGCATCGATACGAGAGCTCCTTCTTTCCCCCCGAGCAATCGGTTATTTGAGCGCGGACCGCATTTTCCCATCAGCCGTTCTGCGAGCAGCGCATCTACCGCAAACACTCGGCCGCTGCTCCGAGTCACTGATAATTACCCGGCTTCGTACACGCTATGAAATTTTCCGTTTGCACGAGCCTTATATCTATGGCTCGCGTACGCAAACACACGTCGAATGTAATTCGTAAATACACGAGACGGAATCAAAGGGCCGGACTGTGGGGTAATTAACTCGAGCAACCACCACGCGAACGAATCCCCATTGAAAACAGAGATATCGCGCGCGACGCCGATGATCAAGCCTTCGATCCTTCCCTCCGCAATTTGTCCGTTACCCCCGTGCTTGTTCGCACGCCCCTCAAGTACTATTCACGTCGTTTCACAGCGCCACTTACCTCCCCTCGTAAAGAATGCCCCCTCGCCGTAATAGATCATTTGGAATGATTTTTATTTCGCGCGCTTCGGGTTTTGTTTTTCATTTGTTCCGGGACAGTTTCGCTCGCAAGGTGAAGCAGGAAAAGGGCAATTTCAGATATGGATACAGACGCCGCCGCACGATTTTCTCGCTCGGGTTTACGACGTCCGCGACAGCTGTCCCGCGTCGCGTTTCCCATTTCTGCTGCGACGACCGGGATTGAAAAAGTCGAGAGCGGATTATTGCGAGACGGGGATAAAAAAGATGTAGTTTATTTTTTATTTTTAAAGCAACGCTTCTTTGACAATTTCCCTCTTTGACCCGTGTCTTGGAATCCGCCACTTTTTGCTAATCACGTATTCGATGGAACGCTAAAGTTTCCCTCATCGAAAATTTCGCGTTTATATTCACGACTTTGCTGTTTTTTAATATGCGAATTGGGGTAGAGAGAGGGAGAGGTTAAACCGTGCGCTTCGCTTCGTATCGTGTCCGTGTGTGCGAGTCTGCAGACGAGCCTACACGACTCGAGAGCTGCGTCATCACACGAGCTTATGCTGCTGCAGCAGCAGCAGCAGCGATGCATCACGGAATGACGGGCTTTGCGCGACGTTGCGTTAGCGTTACGTTAGCGCTGCGCTATAATGTTGCGTCAATCTCGTACGCTCACAAATCACCACCCCTCTTTCTCCCTCTTTTCAACTGGCGCGTCAAAGTCCTTGGGCTTATCCCATTTTTTTAGTCTTTCGGTTCCAATTGCCTTGGAAAAATGACGATTCCGTTGGAAAGCATTTCTAAAATTGCATCGACACGAATGAAGAAAGTTCCAAATATTTTGGCCGCCGCATTTAGCGCATCACGCGACAATGCAGGCAAAAGGGGGCGGGCCACGAGGCAAATGAGGCAGTTCATTTCTGGATTAACGCAAAGCGGTCGCGACGCCTCAGACAAATGTGACGATGCCGGGGTCGAGGTTGGCCGAACCTCCGAATAGATCCCCATCGATCACACCACTTGACTCTTTTATGGTCAGTTACTTTGTCCACTCTGGCTTTCGCGATTGATTGCGTTGATTGCGAAATTTATGCGGGTCGCATTGGCCGGGCAAATCTTGGCGCTTGACGTGGATGAATGGGGGGGGAGGGGCGGTAAAAGCGATTGAATTTCGAAACATCGCGTCATGAGCGCGAGTTCGCATCGATCATAACGAAAAGTCGAGGTCGTTAGGATCGAACACAGACTGCTCGCTCGCTCGCTAATTGTTTGCCCGAGTCGTAAAAAAAGTTTCAGTTTGACCGAGTTTCTTGTATCGCGGTAGCCTGATCTTTTTTTTTCTCTTTCTCCGACCTTCCCCGTTGAAACGCGTAAAAGCAGCAGCCGTTGACGCTGCGGCAAGAACGCAAGAACGCTCGGAAAACCGGAAGTAAACTAATGACGCAGAGGGATTCAGTCACGCGACCTATAAACACGAAACGCTCTCTTTCTTCCACCCTTGCCATCCCATCATTTTTCCCGCTCCGCGAATTACCCGTTTTTTTAACTGCAAAACACTTTTAGCAATTGATTTCTTCGTAAAAATTTACCGTAAAAAAGGGAAAAGAGCGATTGTTTTGCCCTCGCGTGACTGCTGTAACGATTTCATTATGCTTTTTTACAGCGCGGCAAAATTTGCTTTGTAATTTCGCCGTTTCGTTCATTACTTTTCGCCCCTTCCGAATCGCGGATTCGATTAATAGTATTTGCCTCAATTTTCGCTCGTTTCATATCCGAGTAAATCACTTTCCTCGCTCCGTGCTTCGCAGGGAAAACTTTTCCTGCAGTGACGGATGGCGGTAGCGCGACGACCACTTTGCACGCAAACACTTGCAGTGGGTATTTAATCAAGTGAACGTCCGTGATTTTTGCGCGCAAGACGACGTTAAAATACGAGCTCGGCCCTCAGCGGCATACTGGGCAATAAATATGCGTCGCTACTCGCGCTCAAAGACGAACTTTGTGTCTGCCTATGCAAGGGTAGTTTCTACTCGCGCGGCATTGCTTAATAATCGTTTAATTAATGTGAGTAGATAACAGCAACGGATGCTGAAATTCTCCATTCGAATCATGGGGAAAAATAAGAGCTTCATTTCGAGATTAACATTCTCAATGACGCACTTTACGGCGACTTCTACTACTGCATTAACGCCGTTCTTTAGTAGTAGTAGTGGCAGAGCATAAAATACAGCAAAAGTGCACCGAGTAAATAGTACGCTCCACATTCATTAATTACTCTTCTTGGCAATAACGTCAGTTTCCAAATTAAAATTTCATCGCCACCTCCTCGTTACTCGATTTGCCAGGGACAAATAAACGCGCGTAAAAATTTCATGGATGATAATTTCCATTCTTATAATGCCGTTCGGATTTTACGCGCCGTGGCGAACATCGACTCGACCAGAGCGGGAAAAGCTCTCGCGCGCGGTAATTTTTCATTTCAAGCGTTTGTTTTGAACGAATGAGTTAAAGTTGCGGCGGTTCGAGCACGAATCCCTGGAGCAAAATTTCGAGCCTCGGGGAAAAAATGCTTCGGTATGAAATTAGCGACACGTTAATTTGTACGGGGCGAACGCGGGGATCGATGCGATTCGAAAGAAGAAACGGAATCTCGCGCTCGGCG
>JABFQM010001476.1:0-20970 GCA_022816865.1 Zelostemma sp. ZL-2020
AAATATAAATATAAATATTATTAATTTTAGTTTATTCAAAATGATTGTCAAGTTGACATATTCTTTCCTATTGTGAATCTTGGAAATTCGCCATATGTAGATTACTTGGCCAAGCGTATATGTCCATTACTGGTACATTCGTGCTTTCGACTACTTAATTGCACGTAATTAAAAAACTAATTACAACCGTACAAAAACAAAAAATGCAACTTGTTCTAAAGAGAATTCTGCATTGTTTACGGAAAGAACAGAGTCGGAAAAGTTATTTTTCACTTAGAAATCAGCGTTTGAATTTCAAATTTTTGCTTAGGTGGTCCATTACTGGGACATCTACCTTATTCAAAACGCATTATTTTTTCAGGAAGAATTTTATTCGACTCACAATCATGTTGAAAATAGGATTTCTCGGGGGTGGAAAAATGGCGCAAGCTTTAGCTACAGGGTTTTTAAGAGCTGGTAAAAAATCGAATTGTATCATATTAAAATATGGTCATTATGAAACTTAATCTATTTTCAGGTCTAAGTAAAGGGGAGCTGATACTCGCTAGTTGTCTTCCAGAAGATATAAATAGCATTACTGCTTTTAAGGCAAGTACCGTACACATGTTTCTACCCAAAGATGATTTATTCAGAGTTTAAGTTAATACTTTGCGAGCATTAAATACCAACCGTAATAATTACTTTGATTTGCGAGGGTATTCCAGGAAATGGGTTCCAATATCGTGTTTTCCAATGACGAGGTCGTGAAACATGGTGACATTTTAATACTCGCAGTGAAACCGCAAGTGGTGCCTCAAGTACTTCCGGCTTTGAGTGTCAATAAAAAATTGCTACTCTCGATTGCGATGGGAATTTCACTGGCAGCTTTGGAAGAAGTAAGCTTCCATAATTTACATATTTCATTTGAATAAATGGAAGGCCGTAGATATTTTTTCATAAATAATTATCGTAGAAACTTCCACAAGAAACGCCTGTGATCAGAGTAATGCCAAATATTCCAGCTTTAGTCGGCTGCGGAGCTACAGTTTTTGCCCGAGGTAAAAATGCAGATGACAAAGATGCGGAATTAGCAGAAAAGTTATTCTCTTCCGTCGGCCTGTGTCAAGAAGTTCCAGAAAATATGATCGACCCTGTGACTGCCCTAGCTGGATCAGGGCCAGCTTATGTATAATGTGTTTCACTTACAAGCAAATTAAAAAATATGAAATAATCCAAGTACACTGCCAATTTCTAATTAGGTATTTATGATGCTGGAATCGTTAACTGACGGGGCGGTAAAAATGGGCATGACGCGACATTTGGCATATACTTTAGCTACTCAAACTGTCATTGGAGCAGGACTAATGGCACAGAAGAGCAATGTTCACCCAGGACAGGTAATTAATCATTAAATTAATTTATCCATCGTCATTTGAAAATTGAGTTATTAAAGTAATTAAAATTTTCTGCGTAGCTGAAAGACGACGTGTCATCTCCAGCTGGTAATTGTTATTTTTTCAAACTTTTAAATTCTCGTGCTTTTCCGTGGTTTCATTAAAAAAAGTTCTTTGAAGAACTGTTGAATTTTAATTTCAAATTGCTTTGATTTCGGAAAGTCGGGGACGAAATGGTAAATGATTACATAAAATCAAGGGTCGTTATTAAAGTTGTAATTTTAATACAGGCTCGACTATCGCAGCGATCCACTATCTTGAAAAGCATGGATTCAGGTCAGCATTAATTGGGGCTATAGAGACTGCAACGGCTCGTTGCCGAGAGGTTGCAGAGCACACAGGAAAAAAGTGACGCGATTCCATGAAGCGATCTCATTAATTGCACGGAAAGAGCAGCACTTGAACTTAAATTCAATATGGCCTTTTGACCCGATGACTTTCATTAAAATTACATAAATATTTTCTTCTTCAGAACTCTCAGGGTAGCTTGCAAATTTATGTTAATTATAATCTTTCATATTCGAGATACAACACGTATAACTAGGATAATTGATTGTAGACTAGTTGTTTGATCGTTATTTTTATGTTAAGGATGTTACTTTCTTTTCAATGATTTGATTTTCGAGTTCATTGCTATTGTTTCAAACGACTCATTTTTCATATTATATTGATATAAATTTCCAAAAAGACTGTCAAAAATAAAGCATATTTGTCTTAAACATAATTTATAACGCGTTGCATTGTTTTTAATTCATTTTTCGACATGGTACAAACATTCCCTAAAATAATAACGAATTCTTGACGATTTGTTTAGTATTATAGCTGTTCTGTGGAAAGCTTTTTAGAAATTTAGAGACTTGAATACAAAATGAGTAACGAATTTTATTCGATTTTATAATAGGCGGGTTTTATAATGAAAATGTACGTAAAATAATAAAAGACATTTGGGTTTAAAAATGTATTTCGTGACATAAATTATGAGGATGGATATAAATCAAATAAAAATAACGACACTAGTACGTGAGTATATTCATTCAGCCATGTAGTTTTAATCTCCAACATTAAACTCGTATTAAACGTATATATTTGAGGATTTCAACGCATTCGATTGCACAGTTTTAACAAAGCAAATGTAGCGTTTTCGCTCGCATCAAATTCGATCCACTCGGTTATGTAATTATTTTAATCATTTTCCGGAATGTTTAACAAAAATACAACTCCTTTCAAAGTTGAAAACATTTATTTGGAATATGTAGATTTGACAAGTAGATTAACTATAAATTATATTATTTTACTGTTGTATTTCTTGAAAAATAATTGTTATACTGAACGTGGATTCACTAAAAATACAAATAAATCGAGTATCTGAATTTCAGGTAGAAATCTAAATTAAGAATTAATGTAGGAACAAATTAAATGTTATAATTGAGGCCGATAAAAACCTAAAAATAGCCATTTCGCATTAAATGTTTTTCCAAGTGTCCTACTAAGCTAGAACCACATAGTTGCTCTGTTCTTCTCACGAATTCGAGACATGCGTTCACTTTTTTGTCTTATCTTCTAATTTCTTCCTGTACTAAGAACTCAATAAACGATAATCGCATGGCCCAGGAATTGGTCGATCAAGTGAGGAAACTTTCCCACTCCTCAAAAATTACCTTTTGTCTCTGACTGATAAGATTCGTTTATGAACGTGTTCACTTTTTTCATTCAGTCATCTTGTTCGCTTCGTTCTTCAATTTACTTTGTGTTACGTTACGTTCAATTTTTTCTTCGATTCAACTCTTCGGATTTTGTGTTGTAATGTGCTCTTTGAATTCATATAGCGTTTATTGAAACATAGTGTATTTTAATTTCGGATTCGTCGTTTTTCCAACGAAGACCTGTCTACGTGCCAGGTTCTTGACTAAGCTGCAGCCTCAACGATTCTATGATAGACACTTCATTTTTTTAAAGTAAGTAATCTCGTTTTTCCTCGACAAAAAATGCCTATTTTTCGATTTTATTCGACAAATATTTTTCTTCTTTTTTTCGTTACAACTGCTAAAATGATTCAATTCTGCCTCTTGTATTAGTTGAATTAGAAAAAGAATTTTCTAGTTCGGTTTGATTACTCTTTAATGAGAAGTTTTTTGTTTTTGTTTCAATGCAATTTTCGAAACCCTGCATTGTATGTAGAGCAACAAATTTTCTCCGCCATAAGAATTGTCAACATTCCTGTTATTCGTCATGTTTGAACTTATCTTAATACGATTTTAATGTTTCAAAGCTAAATAGGTTCCTAAATTTTAACCTTCACATGAAATCGTTTGTATTCGAGCTCTTCGATAACACTGTTTGGTGAACATTTTTTTCATGATTTTAAATCTGTACTCAACATTTTACGATCAGGTAGAAATTCTCGTATATGACTTCATTACTTCACATACAAACATGTCTTTGAAACCATCCTTGATAAGCAATTTTTGATTGCAGAATTGAATAAAGTACCCGAATAACTACTTGACTTACCAAAAAATACCTGTGTCCTTGTCGAACAGTGTAACTTATTATTGAATATAAATTTGACCATCAAATGAGAAAAATGTATGCATTGCATTATTCAAGTGGTCTTATTTTATTTATAAAATATTTCTTTAAACTACTTTAAAAATTGTTTGCCATTGAGAAAAAGAATACTCGAATGAATGTATCTATTCAAAGAAATTATTTACTCAATTCTAAAAGATATTTATCCAGTAACAAAATACCAATTCATTCAAAAATAACAAAACAACATCGAAAATTTATTTTTATTTTAAAGAATTGTGGTTCATCTACATAAAAAAATGTTTTTTCAAGATGCAAAACACAATACATACTTTGTCACAGAAAAATTTAGTACTAAGCAGTTAGATCCTTAATCAGATTAGATACGGAAAAGAGACCACCTGCTGAGAAAATTTTCAGAACAAAAGTTTATTGTACCAAGAACCGCTTTACTTATAATTTATTTATTTTTCAATCGAAAAATAACGAAAATTTAACATATAATAATAAAAGCTTAATCTTTTAATTTTAAAACATGAATTTCTCTCGCATACAAGCCAATTCAGCAATATCAAATTTTGTCGCCCAGCAAAATCCTTTGCGGTAGAACTTCCACGGTAATCAGTGTTCAACGGAAAAAATTATTTCAATGTCACGAACTATCTTCTCAACAATATTATAACGATATCTTCTAAAATGACTCTGATTGTTCCTGAAAAAAAATGTTTGAGCCAAAATGATTAATAAAAGACATTGTGGCAGTACAATGAAATTTTCTTCAGTTCTCTTCCTTAAAATTTTGATTCGTCTTTACGACTACTTATTTTTAATTTCGACTTTTTATTCGATTTCAATATTAATATTTCATTTAAAATTAATATTCGATTTTAAACAATTCACCTGTTAAAAATTTTAAAAATATTTAATCACTAAAAAATAGCATGTGTTTGTTTATATTAGGTGCTATCGTATTCTGTAAATAAAATTATGTTACTCCTCAATGATAAACTATTTTCAACATTTTCAACAGATGAATTTTTTTAAATCTATTAAAGAACGCAATGAGTGGTCGCAAATCAAAATCAGATGAAAAAAACAAAATTTTAAGGAAGAGAATTGGAATAAATGCATGTCTTTTGTTGATAAGTTTTGCTTGGTAATTTTTTCACAGGACAAATGAAATTCATTTCAGTAGATACCGTAAAAATACTGTTGAAAACTTAGTTAATAACATTGAAATAATTTTTCCTCTTGAACACTGCTTTCCGTGGGAGTACCACCTTAAAACCGAAAAAATGTAGATACTTCAAATGCTATTAGAATACATAGTTTGTATGAGGGATGGCGCTGCTTGATTTTCCGGCTCGCGGGAGGGTGGGGCGGGGTCAGCGCGCAGGGGTAGTTTAGGATGGGAGGTCGGTGGTTGTTGCCCGAGCGACATTCTGCCGTGTGGGCTCGTGAGTTGTGCGCTTTCGTACGCGCTTGGTCTTTTAACTCGCGCTGACACGATGTGATCAACACACGGGATCTGGCATGCCAGCACGCGCTATCAACCCGCCGTTTCGAAAGCGTCTTCATTTCGCGAGAATGGTCCGCGATTTTGACGGTGTAGAGTGTGAAACACGCCGCAGCGGCGATCGATACGGAACAAGCTCTAGTTAACGATATTGCGTGACGCAGTCTATATTGCTCATGTATATATGTACATATATATGCAGTAAGTATGTCCATGTACACATAAAAAATTACTCCGCGTTACTTTGATTTGGAAAAAATGCATAACAATAGTACTTTTCAAAAAGTACACGGCACTCTATGCCAAATATTTCAGTGCGACGAGCTTCACTTGACGATTGCAATTATTCTGTTACATTAAAAATTATCAGCCTTTTTTCGAGTCGTTACAACGTTTAACTTTGTCGTTATTTTATCTACAAAGCAATGAATTATTATGGCGATAAAAGTCAAGGCTTTTTAAGTGCCATAATTGCAGTAGACGCAATCTTGACATATTAATAAATTCAATTTCTGCCGTTTTTTATTCATTAAAAAAATAGCCTTTGAATTTTATTGTTCCGTATTAAAAATTATGAAATAATCGATCTATCGCGTGTTAACGAAACAAATTTACTCTCCGCTTCTCTGTTGCAAGCAATTAGGTCGGTCGAAATGTTCATCCAATCAGTTTATAACTTTTTAATTCTTCAGTCTTTTGGAATTGTTGCACTTGATTATTTAATTTTCTACCAAGTTTTTCAAATAACAACGGGGTTTAATTTTCTACATCAATAATCTGTTTTTACAAAAATATGCACATTTTTTAGTAAACAATTACATTGCAGTAGTTACAATGCGAAAAAGTACTACTTCTATTATTTTACCTTAATTTTTAGTATTTAAAATAGAATTGATAAATTATTTTATTCAAGTGCTCCAAAACATGTTTTGAAACATCATAGTAATTTCATAATAATATTTACATATGATACACATTTTAAATCTCCAATATAACGTTTCGTTTTATTCGAAAGTAAAGCTCCAAGTTCTATGAGATTATCAAAACATAAATAAAACTTGTCAAGGCTCGAGTTGTCACTGTAATTTTACATTTATATTAATTCTTTGAGCAATGAACGCTTTAAATCGTCTTGTATTCGGTTTGAGCATTCTGCGTAAATAACGCATTAATTAAAAAATTATACTGATATTGCATCATCATTAGAGGAACTTGATAAAGTGGTTGTGATGAATTTTATCACAATCGGTATGCGATATGGATTGAAATAATTCGAAGAAATGTTAGGCCTCTGAATTATTTGGTTAAAAAATTAAAAGGAACCCAGATAGGATCAATCTTCATCGAATCTCCCTTGAATTCACGGCGAATCATCCGTGAATATGCAACGAATATTCCATAGAGAACCACACTTTTTATTTTTTAAGTCACCACGTGAAACCCATTAATCCCGACTTGTATATTTTCAAAATAATGATTCAGTTGTTGCTTAAAAAACGCATTATTTACACAGTATGGCGCACTGAATTGAATTAGCAGAATAAAATCATGAAATGCAATTAACATTACTGCCACTTTTGTTTATTTTGGGGTCGTCCCTGTATAACGTCACATAATTTTTAGCGTTTTTCAACAGTCTCCATCTTTTTTGTACAATTTATATAAAACTGACTTAAACGCTCTAAATTAGAAATCTTTTGTCCAGGTGGTTTAACCAGATTCTTCATGTACTCAATAATGGGCATCCCATAAAATGTTCCCAATTTTTGTGGACTTCAACAACGTCTTTATCGAGCCATTTGGCGTCAATTCGACTCAAACTTGGACACTCGTTGTTAACTTTTATAACTGCGAATCCAGAAACCAATTAAACGACTTCGAGGATTAGCTACCCTTTGGGAAATAAATTATACTCATATCTTTCAATGGAACTCTCCAGTCATTCACAATAATATTTTTCGAGTTTTAAAAGCTTGTTCAACTATCGGAGAAAATAAACTATCATTCGGAAACAAAATTATCATATTACCTAAGTCGTACTTTGTTCGATTTGATGAATGGTCTACAAATTTGTTTCTCTAGTCGTATTTTAAAAGACATGTGACAAAATACAGTGGTCCCTATAGTCCCCTTGTCACACTAAGTCACATTGTTCACTACCCCCTCTCCATCTCCCTCGCGACGTTATATGCGGACGACCCCTTATCAAACATTTCGCAGATTTTAGTTCCGTACTAAAGAATCTGACATTTACGATGCTTTCAATCACAGTTGCGATTATTTTCTCGCAAAGTGCTACATGTATTTTTGTTTCGCTCACTTTTTTACATATAACTTTCTGAAGTCCTGAAATCTTCAGGAATACGTGTAAACTCTGTAAAATTATGTGATCTCTGCATTTCCTGATTTCGGTATTCTATGTGCTCGATCGTACGTAAAACCTTCAATGTTTTTTATATTAAAACAGAAATGATTCTCACGGCTTTTATTGATATTTTGAGGATCCATAATTTGAAATATAACATGAGAAACAGAATTTAAAGTGCCAACGAAATGATCAATTATTAATTTTCGTATTTAAAAAGAAGACAAATTAATCGATAAATCAATAGTTGTATGTACTTTTAGTATGCATTGGATTTCATGAAAGCATAAAATCGATTCCCATACACATATTTGAAACAAATCACACTTGCAATGACAACAAAACGAAATGTTGCGAAAGGATGATTTGACTTTTCAAAGTAACGTGCAATTTATATTTTCAAGGCGTTAGACGAACTTGACAGAGGTCACAAAGTTATCAGCAAGAAGATTTTAATATTATCATGCTTCAATGATTTATATAAACTTCAAATTTCTATCTTATCATTGGCATCGTTTGTCTTCTTTGCCACTATTATTCCAACATCGTCTTTTATTATCCTTTTAATTGAATTGATCAATCAAATTGAGCATTTTCAAGTATGAACGAATCCAATTTTATCTATGTAATCTTTATCATCTAACATGAATTTAACTTGTGTTGATCCTTGTCATATTAATAAAAAATACGCACTTATGTATAATGAAAGATGAAGGAAACCATCTCATAATTCTTAGGGAGTGAAGTATATAAGTAATTCAATATATATATTAAGGGTGAAGGAAGTTTGGGGTGTCCGCATTGTTTTGCTGCTTGCAAGCCAAGTCAGTTAACCTACATTACATTAGGTACAATACAAAATGGTCTACCTCAGTTTCACACCTCGTTTTTTACCTTTTTTCAAAAATTCAGCGACATTCGTATCAGGTGATGCGGAAATGAGCGCGTAGATTTTTACGTGGCCGGCTTAAATACTAAAAGAACGGAAAATTTTAGAACCGAAGGTCCCGGCATTCTGATTTCGCGTTCTCAAAATTCACAAGAAGCGTTGGAGAATCTGAGCTTAAATTAATGATAAATAAATTGTAGAATAAGTAAATCAATCGTAATGAAAATATGTAGTTAGTTATCTATCCTGAACTGAACAGTTGTAAAAGCGAAATCTTGCGGAAATTGTCTCATCTTATCCTCTCAGTGTAATTACATTCTCGGTAACAAGAAGTTTCCGATTGCGACATCAGTCGCGCTCGACGCATTATAACATGTATGAGGATATATTAACGTTTAATGCGATTATAGTGCAAATAAACGCTTACGAAAAAGGTCAAACAAAGAGACTCTGTGAAGTAAAAATAACCTATTTGTTACGATAAAATGTTGCATTATTGCTTCACGCGTTTAGTATTGGCATTGGTTAACGTAACGTCGAAAAATTCTCATTTTATTACGACTGCTTCGATGTTCAAGACGTAAAATAACATTGTTTAGAATTTTTTTTTTTCACAAATTCAGAGAATTTTAAAAGTGAGTATTTCGATGACTTCAAAAATGTTACTGGTTGTTAGATCATGCATGATAATAAATTAAAAATTTTTAAAGATTAAAACGACGGTATCAACACCATTGGTTGTTCGGTTTAGGATCGATGATTTATTACAAATTTTTATTCCGATTGATTGACCTATTCTAAAATTTATTTGTAATTAATTTGAGCTCATATTTTGCAATGCTTCTTGTAAATTCGAGAAGTTCCCAGAAGGAAGATATCTATATTATGTGTACTTAAAAAAAATCGCTTGAGATGCTCTAGAGACAAGTAGTCTGAACGACTTCGAAAAGCTCATTAAAAACTATTAAAAACTTTACTCTACGCGTTCTTCAGCGTTTATTTCTGCCAGTTTGAATAATTTCTAAAAAATCTGCTCAAAACATTGTTTTTTGGGAAATGAAAAATACTGAAGATTTTTATTGACGTCTTGATACTTCTTAGTTGTTGAATTTTGTAACTTATCAATATTTCATTATTCGCCAGAACGTGACTAGCATAATCACCTTCATGAATATCGCACATTATTTTGCATTTCTTGTTTTGTTCTAAAAATTAGCGAGGTAAAAAGATAATACTATCACTTGCACGGATACAACGAATGTAAAGGTAAATTATTACAAAGTTGTCAAGTACTGATATTTCTACCATTGAAATGTTGCTCATATCCATTCAGATCAATTAAAAATATAACTTTGTAACATATTTTTTTACCATACAAGTGAAGATTTTTGGAGGCTGAAATTTATTAATTAAGAATTTAAAATTAAAGAACTAAAAATCATTGAATACAGAATTATTAACTACCAACAGTCATATTTTTATATTCATCTTGTGAATATTTATGAAGGCACCATCTTGAATAATACAGATTATTCAGATTTTATTCGTCACACATTTTTAATTAATTTTGGATGTCCGAAAAAAATTGTCAGGAAAGGTTTTCATGATTTTGTTTATTTTTCAAATAAAAATCAATCTATAATTTTATAAACATAACATTCGAAGAACCCAATGTAAAATTTCATCCAAATTAATGCAAACATCTTTCAATTGCGATTTCAATTCCCTTGAAACACAAACAAGGTTCTTATTAAAGCCTGTAAAAACACTCTAAAAACTTATGTTACTAATGTAGAACTTCCTAAAACGATAATCGTTCAACAATTATGCGAGTGTTTACTTTTTTCCTGGGTAGCGCACCCGTTACATTCCATAACAGTTGATTGCATGCGGACGAAAATTAAATTTGGTGCAACTAAAGAATTGCGACCCTGGTCCTAATTTGGCTGTTCAACAATACTTTTTGTAGAAAAATCTCTATTTTCGCTGAAAAGAGATTTAAATTAATATAATTTTTTTGTCAAGTTAGGGTCTGGTATAATAACGCTCATCTCTTTTTCTATCGAAAACAAAAATTTAATTGTGAGAATTTTCTTATTTTTGGATAAATCGGTATTTTGACAATGAAACAACTATTTTTCAAAAATAAGTAAATAATTCTTATCAATAGATACATTGATTCGATTGTATCTATCGAACTTAACTTTTTTCATCATCAAAATTTAAAAGTTAGGGCATTTTTAATATCAGCCAAGTTAGAACTTGACAGATAAAAAATTTAACTTGCAACTCGTAACTCAAGTAATTATCCAACCTTGCACAAATCAAAATCGTGGAAATAAACTTGTCTTATATTTTGCCTAGAAATCCAATTTGGAACAGAGAGATTCTGTTAAAAAATTGAAAACAATTTAGAGGGAATTTGATATTTTTATTCGTACGAACATAAAAATATCTAATCTATTGTAAACGATGTTGAAAAAGAAATATTGATTTTACATTAGAATTACAAGTTCCTTCGATGAATAGAGTTACGTAACATAGCAACGTCAAGTAATGTTTCCTTAACGAAAGAAAAACTCGTTACATTCGTCGAGTCGTATGCAAATCTCATTAAAAACTTCATTTTGTTGTTTTCTACGTCAAGATCTAAAAACGTATGAAACTAGAGTTGAACGAAACATATTTTATTTCATTCAAAGACGTTTTCTACAGCGGTTGAACATAATCATTATACCTAAATTATTGTACCGTCCGCTCGATCATTGTTCGGTTGATGGAAATTGCGTTTTCGAACTGCTGGCGTCTATTGTACGAACACGCGACGCGACGCGCCAATTGTGTCATGTATACATTAATAGTAAGTTCTTTCATGTCAACCTGAGAGCTCATCTAAAGTACTCTTTAATACGAGTAGGTGCATTTAAATGTACTTTATACAGTCACTCGAACGAGGAGTCTGTTCGGAATGTCAAATATTTCGTTTCATTTATTCGAATGGCTAGTAATTTATTCATTATGATTATCATTGTTTCAATTGAATTGAAATCTTATCCGAACATCGTTCAATAAATTAGCATAAAAGTAATGGAACGTAAATTGAATGAACTTTAGCAATAATATTCTTTTTTAAACTGAATAATGAAATCATGTTTTCCATAAATGTTATACTTTTAGTATAAGTAATTCTGAAAACCTATTCTCTCGTTTAATTCCAAAACGACGTTAATGACGGAGGTATTTATCCGACAGCGCATCGTTTGTGCGCGCGCTGAATTTGAAACCCTTCTTTCGCGACTGTAGACTTCTCTTATCGATGCACTGCAAAGTCGTGCTTTTGCCATCTCGCTATACGAGTCTCCGAAGATGCGCCGTACGTACCGATGCACTATCGTCCACGTTTTCCTGATAGTTATGTTCACAAATTACACGTGCGGGATTAATCACTAAAACAAGTGTCGAGAAAAAAAAAGGAAAGGTGTAAATTATCTGTGACTGAAGTTTTACAGGAAGCGTATTTTGATCGGCTCGTTTGAGTTTTAAATTGTGAATGTTGCGAGGGGTTGGCAATTTTCGTACCAACTTGCACTTATTTCCGTTTCGAAATGGCGCGCTTTTAGCGTCGAGTGTCGCGGCAAATTAAATGTTGACGCATTTTCGCACGCGGAGTGACTTATTGTTGACGAGCTGCTGTCGAGCGTGTCAAGTCGTAATTGGAACGAGTTGCTTTTTCGTATACAGAGCTAGTACAAAACGTAGATGCGTCGAGGATAAATATATGCTTTCGACTCGCTATGGATGAACGTAGTGTGAATCAGTGTTTTTTTTTTTAATTACAGGATCACCATCAATGAAGATGATCGCAGCATGAGGGGTGAGTTTGCCGACTCTGCGCGATTTGCTATACCGTTGACGCGTTACGGCCGTAAGTTTTTATATTTTTTAATTTGTATTTTATCTCTTTCAGTCACATCCATCGTAGTTTTGAAATATATTCTTTACCGTTCGTAAATAAAGTTGAACGATTTTAAGACGAAGAGTCAAACGCACCAATCATTCTAGAAAGATTCTGTAGAAGTGAACAGCGAAGTGTCTAAAAATACCCAAGACAAAAGTTTCCAATGCAACATTGCACATATCTATCGCTATGAACTAATTATGCAAAACAAGCGCACGTTTGAGATTCGATTATCGAGTTATCACGTTCTCATGAGCACTGCAATTTTTTTATGTAACAAGTAATACGGGTTTATGATTTTGCATTACGAATTGATGCACAATTTGCTTCCGCAGACGATTCGTTATCTTAAAACAATTGAAGGACGTGGGTTTTTAATAAACATTTAAAAAATTCTTTAGACTGAAGTAAATTGAGATACGTTCCGCTACATTTCCAGTCACGTACTTTTTTAAGTGGGCGGAATACGAATCACTTTTATTTACTTCGCATTCGAAATCAGAGCGATATCCGCAGTTTGAAATAGTGCAGACTTGAATCGAGCATTGAAGTATCTTGTTGAACGATACTTTCAGTGAATTGAAATCAACTTATAAAAAAGTTAAAATGTATTCGAATATTGCAAAAGTTTTTCGGCGTTGAAAGGCAACGGTCGATGAACATTCAATAAAGAAATTCGTCAATCCGTCAATCACGTTATTAATGCGAAAATTTCTGATTAAATCTCATCGTTTAATTCAGCTCGTAATGAGCTTGCAAACTGAACAAATTGATTAATTAATCACCTCGCTAATTGAATATTCGCGACTGATGGTTTTGTACCGAGTTCATAAATATCCAGGAAGTAAAATCACATTGTATAATTGGATTCCGAGCTATTTTCCTCTCATTCGCGTATTGAATCAAGCATATGTCATTACGATCTAGATTATGATTGGTTTTAGGAGCAGCAGTCGTAGGAGTAACGAGATCGAGTCGTGGAGCTCTATTAAGAACTCTCGCCCTCGTATTTCTCGCGACGTTCCTCTGGCTTCAGCTTCACGTGATAAGCTTCACAAATCGTGATTGGCATGACCGATCTTCCGCAAACGAAAGCCTTTACTCACTTGTGCCACAAGAGTTGCATAGGCAAGAATTTTCCATTACATATTACAGCTGTAAAATGTGTTACGATAACTGTGAATACCACGTTATTTATACATTTCGGTCGTGATTGAATTCATTTGAATTTGAAGAATCTGAAGAATGTTTCTGTACGAGGGTCGATAGTAAAAGATGCAAAAGTCTTGCATGACGGTAAAATTATTTATTAAAACAACCGGATGGAATTTGACGTGCTACATCCGGCTGAATGGGTTGAAGATAGAAGCTATTCAGTTGCAAATGACGGGTTTACCATGTACTTCTGTGCGCCATATATTGCTTGCCTTTATGGAAAAGGTAATAGCAGGCAGTCTTGTGCTCGAGCTTCGAACGTGTCTCTGCTTGGCGTGTTTGCCGAGTGAGAAAAGAAAGATGCCGCGGCTCGCTTGCTTGCTCTACGAGACACGATAATTACATTAATTTGTTGCAAGTTCCCTGCATCCGAGAGGAAACGCGGCGGCCGCTCGCATACCGGGGTTCATATTCCCATAAAAGTTATGGGAATATTTTCGCAAACTACTGACGAATCGTACATAAAGTTCAGATTATCAGTGACGTAATTAACTTCTTATCCCTTCTTGAACTTCTAGTCTTCGCTACATTGTTCACCGCGATAATGATGGCAATAATGATAATAGCCATTGTTACTTTTTAATAATAATAATTTTACAAAGAGGATCGAAAATTCAGATTTTTAATAGTAATTGTTTGACTGGAAAATGCAGCACTTTTGTTATTTAATCTTGTTTTTAATAAGCAATTGAGAGTTCTGACTTTCTCCGGTAAAATTTAAGTTTTTCTGTTTAACGTTGAAAATCTTGCATACATTCCTTTACTCTTCGAGTAGAAAGCAATAGAGATATAAAACGAGTGAATGCATAATTTGTTAATGACATCCGTCATTCTCGGCTTGAACTTTGTGCCTGTATATATGTAGCACGTGATATATTACATCTGATTGCTACGAATCATGTTTTCAATAACACAAAGTACATTTTCAAAACTCGTTCGTTTTAAAATGTAACAAAGTCAGCAACATTCTTTTCTTCAAATTCGTGAAAATTCACATGGTACTTAATATTGAATGCGGGAAATTTAGGTTTCTCAAAGATCGTCGTAACGTCACAAACGTGAAAAATGCGACGAACGCGACGCTGCTGGACAACGAGATCAGCGAGATTCGCAGGCATATCGAGAGGATCAACGCGGAGCAGAAGGTTTACAATGAGGAGGCTTTCGGGCCTTTGGCCCCTGACGCCCCGGTTATCGTGGTTCAGGTGCACACAAGATTGACTTATCTTAGGCACCTCATCGTTTCATTGGCGCAGGCCAGAAACATCGAACAAACTCTGCTCGTATTCAGTCACGACATATGGAATCCCGACATCAATTACCTCATCCAGAGCATCGACTTCTGCCGAGTTATGCAAATATTTTATCCTCATAGCATACAGACGCATCCCCGCTCGTTTCCCGGAGAAGGTCCCCACGATTGTCCAAGAAACATTCGCAAGGAACAGTAAGACCACGATATTTTCACGTTTCCCATTAATTTCCGTTCAAATTTGGAAACAAATGAATAAATTATTGTTTCCGGCGGAAGTTTTCATTTCAATAACGTATAATAGAACGAATTTGGGAATCGATCAAATGCATTTGGCACGATTTCAGAGCCTTGAAATTGAAGTGCGCCAACGCCAATCACCCGGATTTGTACGGGCACTACAGAGAGGCGAAATTCACGCAAACCAAGCATCACTGGTGGTGGAAGGCGAACCGCGTCTTTGATCAGTTGGCAGTAACGCGCGATCACACGGGCACTTTTTTATTTCTCGAGGAAGACCACTACGTCGCCGAGGATTTCCTTCATGTGCTCAGACTGATGGAACGCACTGTAAAGAATAACTGCGAGCGCTGCAACGTCCTGTCCCTCGGCACTTATGTTAAAACTTACAATTACTACTCCGAGCTTAGCCACAAAGTGAGTATACATTAATATAACGCGTGAATCATCGCCCTACACCCGCTAGGTCTATTTTCGTGTCTCATCGTTCGTCATCGTCACACATTGACTCTCTGCGCGATGTATGCTGCACTTGAATGCATCGCGCGTTCCTTTAAACTCTGCTAAAACATGATTTTCGTGCTGCTAAAACGTTCATTGATGTGGCGTTACATCGTCTGTTTCGCTTCGTTTACATGCATTCGAGCAAATGCAATTTCTTTTTAAAAACAGATATCTCTTCATCTAATGATGCGAGAATACGTTCCAAAATGCGAGACGAATTTTTCCGATTTGTGCAAATGATTTGACGATGAGAATGTGTGAATGTCCCAAAGTACGTCATGTTTAACTGGGCAACGTAAAAAAAACTTGAATGTTTCACGTCGAATAGTATCTCGGCGTCAACAGTGCGCTGCAGAGAGAGCTTCTGCGTGGATTAAGGCGCCGCAGCGTATCGGAAAATCAGTCAAAGCCCATCGGCGGCTATTCCAGTTATCAGAGTGCGCACGTCGCTAAAATACCACCCGCTTGGGCTTACCAGCTATTGCCCAGCCTCTACGAACATTATCAAAAGGTCCAGAGAATATGAAAAAGCTGATGAATGAAGATTTTTAGTTAGCTTTCGACGATTATTATTTCATTTTATTTATGGAATGCAGTTTTCCGTTATTGGAATTTCCGATTAAAATTACCGTAAAACGGGGTGAAGGTGATCAAACGGGGTGAGCGTGATCGTACGGGGTGAACACGATCACTCTTTCACTCGTATTTGTGGAGATGTGACGAAGAAAAATCAACTCATCCTGTGCAAATATAGATTCGATTTTTTTTTTTCAATAGTTCTCTATACCTTCGAGTAAAAAGGTGATCATGTTCACCCCGTTTTACGGTAAGTTTAATGTGGAAAGATTTTCAACAAGCTAGACGTTAGAATTCAATTTTTTCGGATGTCCGTAACTATTATTTTCGATTCACACTTGCACATTATATGCAGCATATATAATACGGAAATTACAAAATTATCCATTTTTTTACCCAAGCAATGTTATTCCAAAAAATATACGAGAGAACGGTCTTGGAATTTCTAAAGATTTGTCGCATTATCGCTTTATCCATTGAAATGTCATCCAAAGCACGCAACGTATCATAATAAATTGGACTCATTTTTTTCTTGTAGTAAGCATTCTCTTTTCTTCGGTAATTTTTACGATAGAATTAATGGCTGAGAATTTTGTTAGACAATGTTACTTTAATAATTGTAGGCGGAAGTGATGCCATGGGTGTCCAGCAAACACAACATGGGCATGGCTTTCGATCGGACAACTTGGAACAAACTGAAAAACTGTTCAGCTCAATTTTGCTCGTACGACGATTACAATTGGGACTGGAGTCTTCAGCACATTGCTCAAACTTGCCTCATACCCAGCAAAAACGCTAAGCAAACGCCTCGAATAGAGTCTGGCCTGATTGCTGTGATGATGCGAGCGCCTCGAGTCTTCCATATCGGTGAATGGTACAGTACTTTTTGAATTTTGGCCATGCATATTATATTTACGTGTGAAAAACTCGTAAAATTCGATTGAATTGTTGTTGAAATTGAGGAGAGTGCCCTAGACTTGGACATTTTTCCATTCTAGTTTGTGAAAATTGCAATGTTAAGGAAAACATGATTCAAGTCGTTGAATAATTGAGACTCGTGCTTCAGCTTTACGAAATGAAACGATAAGAACGAGACATACGTTTTTATAAATGCTTTTTAAACATTTTTTTAATCTTTGCAGAGTGTTTGAACCTTTGACCTAGTGCATTTTCTGAATGCTTTCAATTTTCACATACTAGCATTGCACTAAACGACTTCGTTTTTGTATATTTTCTACCTTGATACCACTCCGGTATCAATTGGTACCAAGTAGTACTAACTGTTATTTTTAACTGTCATTAACAGTCAAATCTGACTGTTAATTTAAATTTACTTTTTGCAACAACTCGGTATATTATTCATGGATTTTTAAAAGACAAAAATCCAACATTGCAGTTTCACGAGCTCTAACAAAACTTCGAAGGGATTTCAAAAATATTTTTTTTTATTGATTTGAACAAAGAAACGTTTATGTGTCGGATTAAAAGATTTAAAAAAGCATCATTCGTAAATTATTAAAGTTAAAAACAAATCTTCCATACGGTTGCATTTGGCATTAAAAAGACTTCGAAAAATATGTCGAAAACTTTTCCCTCCGAGACGTAAGTTGGGAAATATAAGCGAAAGAGTGTAGTAAACTTGATACAAAATTGGTTCTCATGCACTAACGAAAAACGTACAAGGTTTGTTCGATTTGACTGGATCATTAAAGCGCCTCTCCTCTTATGAATTTTAGGACAAATATAAAAATCGTGATCAACACAACAGTTTGAAGTTTAAATGATGTTATAGTTAGCGTTTTATTGAACGATCTATTCTCTTAAACTCGGTCGTGCCGTATTCTAAGGAAAATGATTTGGCACTTTTCCAGCGGAGTTCACCACAAGAAAAACAATTGCGAGTCAACGAGCGTGATCGCGAAAGTGCAGAACGTCCTGAAAAGTGCGAGCGAACATTTGTATCCCTCGCGGCTGGTCTTGTCGTTGGCCAGTTCTGTAAAGAAGACAAAGTTGAGGAAAGGCAACGGGGGTTGGGGCGACGTGAGGGACCACGAACTCTGTCTCAATATCAGCAGCAACCCGGACCTCCAGCTGACCTGATTCCACGAGCCTCTACATTCCAAAGACAAAGACTGTTTCTACCAAAGTGTAAATCGAAGATTTTCGACACGTTTTTTACTGAAAAGGAAATAAATCTATATTCATTTGTGAATTGTAAAGAATTGTTTTTTAGAATTTTTTAAAGACACTATGAATATAGCGTAGGAAAAATGTCAGTGTTTTCTACCGTGTTGAACTTTCAAATTGTTTTTTCCCTAGAAAGCATTTTGGGTAATTTTGTAATACTAATGAATGTTTGCTCGTTCTTACGCGACTTTGGTGATAAATCTAGGCTGTGTCTTCGAAGATATTTATTTTATTTCACGGTCGAAATGATTGATTGATTGATGTTATTAACTCAATAAAAAATGTAACACTTTTTTTTCACGTTTTGATTGGAAGCTCTGTTTTTATTTGATAGAAAATGTAATATTGACCGTGTGTGGTCAACGAAAATCAATTGCAGCATTTACTGCGACTGCTGTTTGCGCGCACATAGATGTATTTTGTAAACTCCATGCATGAATAATTGTGCTTCTCAAAGTCGTACTTTTCTACTGTTAATTTATTGAACTTTCATTGTTCATTGAAAGAAAACATGAAAGTTTATTCTACAGGAATTCAATTCTTCATTTTGAATAATAATTATCACTGTTTTCCTATCGCTATTTTGTCAGTGGTGCGAAAGTTTTGCAGCGACACTCGCGGATTCAGAATAGAACGCTAAGAAGAAAAAAGTACGTTGCACGTGTCCGAAAAATGTTCCTTTAACATATCGCATCTAGAATAATAACTGCCGCACAAAATTGCCCAAAACATAGGCGAAAGTTTGATACTTGTGGGCTTTTTATTTTCACTAACAGAATATTATTCAATGGCTCATTATAAATCTCCATAAATTGAATGCAGTACTCATTATTGTTATAATTTTAGTATAATACGGGATAAAATCACGAAGTTAGAGCGCGATCTGCTTGTGCGCGATTGGCACATAGTCGTCAAATTGGGCTCGGAAGAAGTTTCCAGCCAAAGGTCCCTCAAGGTTATATTTTTCGGCGAGCTTTTTAACGGAAAACCTGTTCCTCCGTTTATCCCTGTAACAAAGACAAATACGATATACAAAGAATGCCATAAAAAGTAACGACCGTATGTGAGAGTGATTTAGTTGCGTAAGTGCATGTATATATGTATATCGACAAGACGAAGCTTTTGTATAATACATGAATTTTTATATTATCGCACTATACAAAGAATGTCACATTCTTGCAAGAATAAAGTCAGTACAGATTGAAAAGTACGCAAAAGTGTGGTGACTTTTTCAGAGGTAGCTTTTATGATTCTCTAAAGTTTCAAAACAGCGATTACAACGTAAAAATCGATGTAAAAATATTTGTAAAAAAATTGTTAAAGGTGAGTTTTTAAATAAAAAGTGATACCATATGTAATAAGTCCGTGACTTCCCGGAACAACGACTTGACTTAATTTTTTTAAATGATATTATGACGGATTTCACACTTTAATTTTTTTTATTTTTTTTATTTTATCTTTTTCGATCTAGAATATGAGAAACTTTTGAAATTGAAATTGCACATGTTGTAAAAATCATCTCCGATTGCGACGTTATCATGGGAAAGGGTCCATTCGATCGTTTCTCGATATTTGCAGTTTTGTTTCACTTTTCCCGATTAACAACTGTACAAATTGAACTTTTCACATTTGTTTTTATTGGTCAATATTAAAGTTAGGATGTTCGGGCAAGTTTAATTGGCAAGCTTATCGAATCTAAAGTCCATTTCTACCAAATGGGCCCTTCTTTATGATAACGCTACAATTTTATACGATTTTGCTCAAAATAGCCACTTTATCCAAGTTTGTTGTATTTCCAAAAAAATCAATTAGCTCGCCTGTCTGATATTCAAAGATCGGCTCAATGTTTTCTAAACATGCTACTTAAATTTTTCAACCGATAACAAGTTTTTGTTTATTTTTTACCAGAATTATAACATCTAAATAAAGTTTGAAGTTGTTAAGAAATTTTAATAAAATATAAAATTGATCTTAATAAGGCGTTATAAAATTCCCCGATGAAATACAATGTCAATTAATTATAACATTTTTTTCTCACAAAAATATAATGATTTTACAGAAACATTTAGTAAAGTTAATATTTTTTATATATGTGGCGGTATACATACATACATACATACATACATACATACATACATACATACATACATACATACATACATACATACATACATACATACATACATACCTACATACATACATACATACATACAGCATACAAACCCGCAACCACCAACGCACGCCCAAGCAAACCACCCCCCGCCCCCCCCCCACCCCCCCCGGCCACCCCACGCATTCCCCCACAC